>KK502572.1:389223-409349 GCA_000688735.1 Glossina austeni
ATTGGTCTAGGGAAAGAATGTTCCAGGAAAAAAGGTTTAGGTCAGATGCTGAAGTCATTGCGGAAACGGAAGCGTATTTTCAGCGTCTTGACAAATTGGTCTAGGGAAAGAATGTTCCAGGAAAAAAGGTTTAGGTCAGATGCTGAAGTCATTGCGGAAACGGAAGCGTATTTTCAGCGTCTTGACAAATTAGTCTAGGGAAAGAATGTTCCAGGAAAAAAGGTTTAGGTCAGATGCTAAGGTCTATGAAAAGGGGCACCAAAATGCTTTTGGGATTGTATCAGTGTTGACTATGTTGGTGAATAAAGTCAATCTTATATCTTTTTCTTACTTAGTCTTAAGTAAGTCTGACTTACTGACTACTTTGAACACAAAGACAAGACAATAGAAAGCAAACGGACGGTTCCAACCGGAAGTGCAGCGATCCTTAAAGAAATAAATTTGGCAAAGTAATCCAACGATACTTTCATACTTCTCGGGTTTACATTGCATTCGTAGGTCGTTTTCGTAAAGGAGAGCATTTCTGAACAAAGGTTCCTCTGTACAACTAAAAATATATCTACATTTTTTTTTATCATTATGCAATGCAAACTCCACAAGGACAATGAGAAAAGGAAAAAGCAAATAAAAAGAAAATATTCATATAAATGTCTGATGACTAAAAATAGATTAGCAATGGATATATAACTGAAAAGTTCTGTACACATGTACGTCCTTAAGCCACACACACACACACACACACACACACACACACACAGAGTCATGTATAACACGTACACATGAAATATTATCTGTTACACATGTTTTGATGCGATAAATTTCTTTGAATTTATTGTTAAAGTAAATTTTTTTTTTATCTTTTATATATATAAAATGTATAGATGAACGAACATTTATATAAACTAAAAAAGAATTGCCTTTTATACAAGCGAACTCTTGTGCATAAGTAGTTAAATTAGAAAATATATACAACAGAAGTGAGTGTTCATAGAGGTATAAGTTATGGTCAATGTCAGACTTTTATCGTCGACTTTATCCATGCGGTTTATGTGGTAACACACACGCTCGGTTACGGCCGGTGGTGAAGTTCTTTCCATTTTGCTTTTATTAAAAAAAAAAAAATAATAAAAAAAATAAATAAAAAACGAGTAAAAAAAACCCTTAAAATTAATGGTTAGCTTGATTGCTTACATTTAACCCTAATACATATTGCTATGAATCTTTTGTAACATGAACCTAAAAAACACAAAACACAAAAAACAAAACAAAAACAAGGACGATTCATATGGTTCAGATTGAATGCTAAATAATGGTTTCTTTTCGTTTAGTTTCACTACTATTCGATATAAATTTCTTCTGTTTTTTATTGGAAAATTCCAAAATATTCGTTAGCTGAAGTCAATTTAGTTTTTACAAATTTTTTTTTTTTTTTTTTTTTTTTTTTCTAAATAAATTTTATAAAACATCAACTCGTTTTATGGCGTATGGCGTATGGCGTATGGCGTATGGCGTTTGAATGGCATATGAACAAAGCGAAGTTTTTCTCTTCTTCTCTTCTTTTTTAAAAATTGTTGCCATTATTGAAAGCTAGATCCGGTCATTTTCACCATTAATCCATTTGCAATCACTTTTTTGCATTCGTAAATTGTTTTAAAAGCTTTGATTTTTTATGCCGTGATTTCGTAAGCGGATCTCGTTCCTTTTCCAATGTACTGTTCCGGACAATAATAGGCATTCCGTTCTTGTAATCATTGGTAGCGGGAGGAGAAGTTGCGAACTGTATTGAAGAATACGTAGACAGTGGCCAAGCCTATCGCTGAATCGTCTGAGATTTCACTCACAATCCATAAAATCTGTTAAGTCTTTGTTAAAGGCATCAAAGACGATATCATCGTAGAGCTGAAACCGTATAGATGGTGATTGTTATTTGAAAAAGAAAAAAAATATTGTAATGACCGAAAGCACAGAACTTTCAGAGCCTAACTTTGTGGATTCATTGTCCTTTAGTTGCTTAGTATTTCATCATCATTAATAGTAAACGCTCTTAGTAACGTTGTAAACAGAGGCGAAAAGGCTGACATTGATATTTGAAGCAATGCTTTCCTTTGAAAAGTTTCAAACGGACTAAGATGAAGACCAACTTTCATTCCGTTTTGGGGAGGCCAACTCTTTCTTTGTAACCAATGAAGTCGGATGTAACGAGTTAGTAAAAGCTTGTCAGTCAAATATTACAATGGCCGCTCAAACCATTTCAGAAATGATGAAGAAAACTCCATTGAAGAAAATGGCATTAACCGACAGTTGACTGAAAATGGCGAGTTAGTCGATATGGGCTTTCAACAAAATACTATACATCCATTGAAAATTTGAACATGAAAGAGCTACGTGTCAAATGGGTGCCAAGTTTGCTCGCAGTGAAAAAAAGACAGTGTCTTGAATATGTTTCAACTGAGCATTCGACAGGTGTGAACCCATTTCTTCACTTTCAAGACAAAGAAAAAACCATAATAATGGTTTGGAGAGAAAATCGACAGCAAACGAAAATCGAAATCGGGATGACGGCGTATATTTGTTAGGATGCGCTTGTATATATAATTTCTATTGATTTTTGTTAAGAAGGAAAACTCATAAACTGGGAATATTATGTGCGGTAGCGTATAAGTAATTAAATCAAGAAGAAGCGGCTGTATTTGACGAGAAAGAAAGCGTTATTTCATCAAGATAACGTATACGTTCACACAACCGTTGTCGCGTTGCCAAAACCAGAGATAAATTTCAAATTGCTTGTTTAGTCACTCGATTTATTCACTTCGGTTATTTCCTCTTCTGAAAAACTTAGAAAATTGCCTATTGGAGAAAGATTTGCTAACAATGCAAAGAAAGAGTCTATAGTCTCTTCTTTTCCAAATACAGTTATTCTTGAGAATAGTAAACTCTATCTCAGCTGTAGGCCTTTTCGTTATTATCAGCTTTAATTGGATTAATCAGAAAAACAGATTAAAGCGTTATAATCAATTATGGCTAATAAGTATCTTGCTTAGATAGTGGCTTACTATGACTAGTAAGTATCTTACATCACTTTGCCTAATACGAACCAAGAGATTTAGAAAAATGACGAAAAAAGAAATGACATGAAAACGTGTGCTTGAAAAATTATTGTGTGAGAGAGGGCATAATGGTTTGCGTGACGTATGCAAATTTAATGTAACTTATGTTTCCCTCATAGATCTGCACCACTTTTAGCCTAAGAATATATTAAATCTGTTTGGATGTATAGAACCTCCAGTGAGACTTTGGTTAGGTTCACTTTTTATTATATCTATCGATTCGGAATCATTTTCTGAATCAATTTAAGCTTATCGGTCCTTCCGTTTTTTCGTCGTGTTTTCCTGTGTTCAACTTACAGGTCGAAATTTATGAGATATTTTAAAGAAATTTGCAACACTGACGTGCTCTGGCCCAAGGACGAACGCTAAATAAAATGATTGGGAGCGCATCACTTCTTCGATCATTTCCCATATAATGCTTTATTCTGAAAAGTCGCTATATGCTGCAAAGTCGCTGTATTGAGCGATGTTGTGTAGGGTATTTAATCGTAAGCCGTGCTCCACTACAGGGAGTTTCCCTTGTTTTCATATAATTTTCTTGCTTTAATATCAAAGTAAGGAAAGGAGATGAAAATCTTTATATGGGGGTAGATCTACGAAATAGACCAATGCAGTCCACTTATAATACATAATGTTATTATTCTGAATTAATTTTCAAATTTTTATCAAAAATTAGACTTTGTTGTCTTATGAAAATGATCCTGAATCAAATCATTTAATAACAGAGTTAGTTGCAAAATATTATTTTTCGCGTCTAAATATCTCGTAACGAGTTTCCGTAGTAGACCAGCTGTATAGAGGGTTCGATTTTACAAATCTATAAATGTCATCCATCTTCAACACCGTTCGTTCTCAGACCAAGATATGTCAGTGTGCCAATTTCCATTAACATATGTCAACAACTGTGACGTGTAAGTTGAAATCAAAATAAATAAAAAGATGCAAGCCAACGTAAGAGACTTAATCAAGTGTTATAACAACCGCAAATAGCAAATAATTTATAATTTATTTATTTACGTAGAAATCATTCAGAAATGTGCTAAAATTGAATTGCAGGCCCATCAGCACGTAAGACATTAAAAGTCAATTACTAAATCACGAAGGACCCCTTTACGATTTTACGCTGCGTTATCAGCCATATATATATAATAACTTTTTAATAAGAATTTTATGATTCTTAAATCCATAAATATTATAAAGCATATATCCATTCATAATATATACGTTCATGATTCTGATTTATGAAAGAATTTTCTTTAATTTTAACATGGACGGATTATTAAAGAAACGAATATACAGTGTCTACGCACAATTCTGTGGCGAAATTGCGACATACATTATTCACAATTACCGTTCCGCTCGTTCATGTGTAAAATACAAATAAAACCTGCAAATTGTGTCAATCTATGTCTTCAAGTGTAAGTAGTAAGAGAAATGTTTTCACGAATCTAGGTCGAAAATACTTTTTTCAGCTTAAGTTAATTTATTATTTGTTCTTTTATAAACATTATTCTACAGTAGGTAAGGTGCAGTGTGAGTAAAATGTATAAGCAAAAAATTAGATAGTGGAGTGGGATGTACATGGATGGATGAATGAAGTAGTTTTTTTTTTTTTTTTTTTTTCTTTGGATTGTTACGTAAACTAAAATTGCAAAACAAAAGAGCTGAACTACGAAATTATAAACAATCAAGAGATTAAGTACACACAGTAATTTAGGTATAAACATAGTAGATAATTGAATTATTTTGAAACACTAATTTACTTACCCTTTGCCTGCTTTTCTTTATACGCCATAAATGCGAGTGTCTAATGATTGCATAAAAGGAAAGTTTTGCCCAAAAAACATAAACGGAAACCGTTGTATAACATAAAACGGTACGTAATTTAATATTTTGCAAAATTTGAGATTAGCGCTCTCCGGTAAGTGTAAACTCTTCAATAGCGCCCACAACTTGCATGTTTATGTTATAGTATAGCAAAATTCAAAGCGGCCTAATAAAAAATATTATATTCATTGGTGCAATTAATTTATTTTCTACCAGAAACCTTTAACAGTTAGAAAGTTAAGTAAATAACTTTAGTTCATTAAATTAATAAATTTTAAAAGCTCTTTTTAAATCATAAAATTAAGTTTCCGGCCTCATTCGGTAAATGCATGCACAAACGTCTACATATGCATAATACGTAAGTACACTATAAGCATTTGGATGAATGCCATAAAAAGCCATATATAATAAAATAAAAAGAAAGCTATAAAATAATCTACGAAAGACTATTTTATGCTGCGTTATCATTTGGCTCAGCCTTAATGTCGTTAACTTAAAGGAAAAGTTCTATAAAAATAAAAAAAGTAAGTGTATGCACAAATCGTCTTAACCTTTGAGATAGAACCACGTGGCTCATTCTCTTCTTGCTTTACCTTTAAAAAAGAACTCATTGGTGTTCATTGAAAATTTTAGATTTATATATGTTTGTATATGGAGGATAAGTGTACAGTGTTTCCTGCAATTTTGCTCCTTGATTAATATAGGTAATATTAAAAGGGGTCCGGCTTCTTAAATGACATATTTTACATACATTAAATGACATACATTAGTGCGTGATTCTCTGTAGTACGTTCTCTATTTTTGATCTTAAGACCTATAGAGATCTTAAGACCTTAAGATCTATAGCATAAACCATTTAATTTTCATACTTCCTTATCGTACATTATATGTGCCAAGGACATATTAAGTATAGGTGAGCGGAAGTATTACATTGCGGAATGACTTGTCATGAACTCACTCACCGTTGTTGATATCAACCGATTTAGAAGATATTTCAGAACATAATTTAGTTTATCTGTTATTCGTCCATGTGAGGCCCGCTTATGATTTTTTATGTTCAAGTTTTGGACTAAAATCGAATCGTACTAAAAATTAGTTGAGTTAAGGCAATTTCGCAATCACTTGCCGAGTATGTTAGCTTACGAAAAATTTCTTATTTATTTATGTCGTTATAATAACCTTTCCGCTCGTCACTTTTGATACAAAGGTAGAATGAGTTTATGCAGATGTATGCAACACCCAGAAGTACTTCGGATAGACCCAATTTTTATTATAGCGTACGATATAGAATCACTTGCTGAATGGATTTAAGCTTGTCTGTCCATCTGTTGTTGTTATTTACATGTGTTCAATCGGCAGGTCGGAAATTTCGAGATATTTTGACGAAATCTCGTAAATCGACATTTTTTGGTCTAAGTAACGAACGCTGTTGAAATCGTTTCAGATCGGACCACTTTATCGACTTTATCGATCTATTTGAAAATTCGTTATAGAAATAACAATAGGATGGTGTAGGATGTTTAATAGAGGGCCGGGTAGCGTTTTTAGTTATTCATCATAAGAAAATTGTGTTTTCTTCATGCAAACAATTTTGTAAAATACTACATGTAACCAAACAAAGTAATTGTTAACAAATTTCTATCATTCTTGGTTTGACGGCGTCCGTTTGAAACCCAGTTGAAAGTCAAGCGTTTTAATCTGTTAAATTAATTAATTAGTTTCTACCTTTCGATATCTCCGGTTTATTGGATGCTTTTGTAGTGTGAGTGACTATTGTGCGTATAATACACTGATACCTTATGAGACAAACATAATAAGAATTTTATGGTGTATTTTGCTAATCTGTTGGTGTTATGCAGTCATGGCTCATATCGATGTATGTACGCAATTTCTGTGTGTGCGTCAATAATTGCAAGGATAACAACTTGGGGAGAGGAAATGACTCGTCATTAGCAGGCAAATTGTTCACATCTCAAATTTGCATGCAGCTTTTATCCAATTATATACACAAGGTATATAGTACGTCTTCTACTTTTACGCATTGCTAACCGGTTACAATAATTTGCAATGACAATAATAAATGCTGATGTTGTTGCTATTGTTATTTAGTGTAGAGAATTTGCCAAGCAAATACATTAAGGCTCTCATTCTTCAAGTGTAAAGTAAGCTTCGCTTTCGAAATAGGTAGCGAAGTGTCGCAATATTTGATTTTACCATGTAACCCGGAATAACTTGTGCGTAATTGAATTATAGCTGAAAGCGGAAGAGAGCGATGATTATAGGTATACGTTAAAATACTGCTCATTACGTATACTAATTATGTGTATCAGTTTAGTTGGTTTCCATCACATTTAAGAGAAATGAAATTAAGTTAAAATTTAACACTTTCAGAAGATTAACTAAAAAGTTTAAAAAATTCTTTTACTCATTATTTGAGTGCATAGAACTAAAGATATTTTTCATTTAAAGGTAAGATATACGTTTGTTCTCCTTTTGGAAATGATATTTCATTTCATAAAAAGATTTGCCAATGGTTTCTCAAAATGAAGATTTGCTTTAACAGTTAGTTATGCTTTTGATGTTAAAAGTTGACAAATGGACTTTAGAAAGGAATTCAAACTGAATTTCTCCGCTATTTCACTGTATGGTCGATGAAAATAAATAAAAAAATAAGAAAATTATCCTTGTAATAGGATCATAAATATTGCTATCATCCATCCATTGGAAATTGGTTTGAAAGCATTCTTTAGGGATGATATTATCTCATGACTTTGGAGGTTTTTTTTCTAACTTAAATAACCCCTTAAATATTCGAAAATGATATGAAAGTTTCATTGCCAGTGGTTGGTCAATGGTTGGAATATCAATTTTTCAAACACAGCTGCCGTCTCTGTTTGCAGATATTTTTAATGGACCATATAAATCGATGAGTCCTAGAAACAATGGGAGACGAAAAGAATTTGAAAGAAAGTGCTGCCACCCTCTTACAGGTATTCAAAGTCGCTGAGCACATGGTAACATGTAGGTATCGTAGATACACGACTCTCAACTAAATGGTTCCCAAGGTGAGCGCTTTAAATGAGAGCTAGTTAACTAACAGATACATAACTAGGGCCCGGGTTTTGAAGGAATGACAAGAGCATTTCTTCTTTCCTCCTCATTTAAGTCCTTAAGCTGAACACTACGTAAATTTTTGCTGTAATCTGATAGACGTATGGACACCAGAACTCGTAGGGGTTAATGTTTTAGTCATGAGAGAAGGACCAAATGTCGATGTTAGGTGTAGACACGATCGATCTTTCTATAATTGAATTAGGATAGAAGATTAACCCCTCTTTAACTCCTTTTGTGGATAATATTGTAAACACTGCGGAGTTATAGTAGGCTTAGCAGTAAGCTCTATAGCAGTAAGTCCTATATAAATGGTTCATAAGAATTTCCTTTTGTTTTATTCGATTTGGAGTCAAATATATTAAAACATTATACCATTGTTGGGCTATTAAATTGGAAACGAATGTCGTCATTCATTTGTCCCATTTGGGTACATTGCTTAAGAAGCAGTTTATACTTACAAAGATAGGCTAAGTTTTATAATTGAAATTTATTGTGGAATGAAGCCAGACTCCTGAGCAAAACCGGGGAATTAACCCTTGAGCAAACATACAAAATTTCCACAATGGGAAATTTTTAGTCTTCACAGCGTGTTCTTAAAAGTAGCACATAGAGACAACTCAGGCATCTAAGAGAAAAATCGGACTGTGTCCTGCTAGCTAGCTGAAGCAGTCATGGGCATCCTTGCTGAAAAATCTTTACATATGCTTGGCATATATAAGACACTTACTAATGCAATCGAAATGTAGACATTAACTTGGCTTTATTGAGCTCCTTGGTCTACACTGACAATGCACTTATTTTAACTGAAATAGTGAAACAAAAAGGAAAAAGCAAAAAAAAAAAAAAAATATTTCCTACATTACAAGTTTCAAGGAAAAACTCTGTTGCGGAAAAAAAAAATTACTCAAATTTTGTAAGATTATCTTTGATGAGAACTGTTTAAGATATATCCCAAAGCGAAAGCCGTAACGTTTTTATCCTTTAATTAGACATTGATTTTCTTCATTAATGAAACTTTATTTTGTAATTATGATAAAATTTACTTTTAATGTCTGTTAATTGCTTGCAGTCTTTCTTCCTATGCCTTTTGTTTCAAAGCATTTATTTAACGTTTTACAGTTTATTCCCAACAGTACATTTTCATTTCCGTTTTTTCATCTATTTCCCACTTTTTATAATTTCTCTTTTTGTTCGGACTTTATTATAACTACTACTGTTCTCATAGCGATACTATATCATATATAAGCATTCTATTTCCTTTTGAATAGTTTATCATGTTTGAGATTTAGTTGGTAACTTATTAACATATTCATTCAAAATGATTCGGATAGACTGTAAGAAAAAGGCATTTTCGGAGAATACAATACAGAATACAATCAGAACAAGTGTTCGAACTGATCCGCTTACTATCTGCCGATTATCTGTCATGTACATGTCAAACGTCGAAGAGATGCGCTCGAGACTTGTGCTTTTGCCTCGCGGCCTTACTGCGATCGTTAGGAAAGATCCAATAAAATCACCTACAGAGACCTGCACTTCAATAGCGATTATGTCTAGTGTTTTGTATATAATCTTAACGAATTATGGCGATTTTGGTATTTCGATGATACGACTTCTCCTCCTTTTTTTTTTCTTTTTTATGGAAGTGATTCCATTTGCAAATTGGTTTAAGCCTCTGTGCAAAGCACGCTACAAAGGAATCGTGGACATATCAAAAACATGTCGCAGTATTCTCTATACCTCTTACTTATCTGCTTCTTAGAAAATCGAAAGCGTTGAGAAATCAATTTCAACTTTCCTTCAGCACTGCCGTTTGCTGCGTTATCGAAACGATGATAAGGACAAAGGGAATGTGTACAGCTTCTCGCACTTGTCGCTGAAGCATATGCTGATCGATAATCAAATCGAGAGGTTTAACTTTGACAAAAACTCTAGATTTTCAATAGGTTTTAAAGGCTTGATTACCTGGAAAGTGTAAGAATGTAAGCTCTCTTGAAATCAGTGAATTATTTGATGAGTGTTTAGAAGGCGATTTGAATTTAACCGACCTATTTGCTTAGCTTTCTCATTTTATTGAACATTTTTTTCTTTTTCTATTCACCTATTGTTTAAGTGTACTTGTATGAATTCAGTTCTATTGTGT
This sequence comes from Glossina austeni, assembly GCA_000688735.1. Lineage (NCBI taxonomy): Eukaryota > Metazoa > Arthropoda > Insecta > Diptera > Glossinidae > Glossina > Glossina austeni. The sequence continues at coordinate 399,415 of KK502572.1, forward strand.
TTCTAAATAAATGCAAATATGTATGAATGTATAAATTAATACTATTGGATATCATCCAAAGTGATATTGATGTTTTGTGTATGCGAAACTATGTTTATGCTGTGTCGTGTTTTCTCTATGTTCAAGTTCTCTTCTCGTCCCCTTTATTTTTCATTTTATTATTATATTTTTAGGACATTGATTGCATTTTAAGTACAAGTGTCATGTTTGCAATAATGCTCATAAATCAAAATAGATATTTTTGAAAGTACGTGCGTGTATGTAGGGTTTCGCAGGCATTTTTGCAAAATTGCAAAAATTTTTGGTAATAAATTTTTAGGTTTTAATTTAATTTTTTTTTTTTTTTTCTTTTTGTTATATTCAAGGCTACGTGAGATACTCACATTTATGGCCGCATATATCTATTTATGTGGATAAAGTGTTTGCACACATACTTTCTTGTGCATATAACTAACATAGTAGATCATGCCAGTTGGCATGGTTTGTGAGAGACGGTTGAGTAAAATATGTACATGCGGGAGTACTGTTATATATAAAGTACGTGCTCGAATTAACATGAAAAGTTTTTTAAAATTTTCAAACCAGAAAACTAGAACACAAGGACGTCGTGCTTCAATCGTTAATCAATCAAAGAATTTATTTATGTACATTTTTATTTTCAAGCACCAAGAGGTTTGGGACACATGCAATACGTTCCCCAGGTTGGAAACGTCAGAAATCCTACCAGGTATATGTGTTCTTGATTAACCTTAAATTATGAATCGATCTAGACAAGTTCATCAGTCGATCTGTCTGGCTTTTCAGTTGTGAGTTTCATTCACTGTAAGTTACCCTCCCGGTGGCAAAAACTAATACATGGGCTTCAAATGTGGCAAAAGTTTTGGTACGCAGACTAATGTTGAAAATGGGCCGAATCGGTCAAAGGACATATCAAAAAAACAACATAAGCTAAGCCTTAACACCTGTGCCTCCAAAAGCAAAAGCAAAAAATATGTGTTGTTTGCTTATTACTCTTTTATGACTTTTTTCGCTAGTCATTAAGTAGGGAGCAAACAACGTATTTTTTTTTTTTGTCCTTAAAAGCAAAAATGTCCCAAAGTTATATTCTACTCTCCCTGTATAATTATTTGGGTGAAATATCTTTTGACGGAACTTTTGTATAATATAATAGAATCTGTCTACGTACGTCCAATAATACAAACAAAAGGACGTTCACCAGATATCTACAAATCTAGCTTAAAAGTGAATAAAATTCGTACACGCAACTTAAAGCTAAGATGTGTTTATTAATAACCAGCGATCAGTAGAAAAACTGATAAGAAATAGTGCAGAAATACTTAACTATAATTTTTAATAATTTTTTATCGTTCATCATCTCTTCATTATTCTACAACAAATTCGAACGCTAAATTCGTCTTAGGGCGAATCTTTGATTGTAAGCAGACGACATTCTAAGGTTTGTGGAATAGTTTGTTAAAAAAGAATGCGTCAGTTTGTCAACTTGAAACCTTCTTTTCCAAGCTTTTCTAGAACGCCTAGAAAATACATTCACCAGGCTGAGGGCACTACTACTGCTACTGCTATCTACTGCTATTATTCCTGTATGGTGGGTACGGATACTCGTGAATCACTTCTATTTTTAAGCTTGAGCTGTGTTTGCCAACTAAAAATGGATATCTTCATGCAACTGTAAGCTACAGTTTTCTGTACATTACGATCGAGGCTTTCAATAAACTACGGTTCGCATTTCACCTGTGACCAACAACCAAAAGTACATATGCGAAGTTTCAATATGCTTTTATGAGCTGTAGGCTACGATTTTCTGTCTATTGTGGACGTAGATGTCAACGCATGTCAACGGCTCAAACATGGCTGGTGCAGCAGTGGAAAGCATATAAAGCACATGCCAAGTTTTAAATTTCTATTCCAAATTGTTTCTATCGGTTGTGAGTGGATCGTAGCTCAAGCTTGACCTGTGGCTCAAAGTGGAAAAATTAAAGATCAAGTTTCTCTCAACATACTCCTATAAACTCTAGTTTACAATTTTGTATGTAGACCGTTTAAAATTAATAGACATTTTAAAATTCACAAGTATTGAGCCTGCGACTTAGAGTTGAGCTAGTCATCAAGTTCCTCTGTTCATGAATTTATTCAACTTTTTTTATTCTTGTAATCATCATAATCTATCTGTACGATCCAAGGAAAATGTTTTTTTCCCCTCCAAGGCTTTCACATTTATTTAGTATGATCAAATACCAACGACTCCAATGATTTTTGTCGATAAATGTCGCCGAATATAATCAGATATGTATGTAATGACTTAAATGAAAGTTTTAATGGTGTTTATATATTATATATATTTTTTAAATTTGTGAAAGACTTTCAATCTTGTATTTTGCTGTCGTGTGAAGAAAAGGAACTTTTGTTATTCAAATGTTTGTTCACCAACAAAAAATAGTGTGCATAGATCAATAAATGCAAAATCCTACACAACATTTGCTTATATTTTCCTTTCAAACATGATTTGGTATTAAAAGCTTTTCTCAATATAATGACAATGACGCAAGAAATGCTGACAATAATAAAAATATTCCGTGACCAAGACCGTAACCGACCGCAATTTATTTTTAGCAAGAAACTCGACTTTTTTCTTGCACAAATTTTTTTTTTTATTAATTCATTTCAGATTTACCGAACTTTGCAAGCCTAGCAGCTTTTTACATTGTAAACATTTCTTAACAGGGTTACCATCACCCTTAAAACTGTTATTAAACCCCACCAGCTCAATTCCTCTAGTTGCAGGGATTTGCCTGTGAATAACAAGGTTATGATGTCAGTATGGAAAGCGTCTGGAAATATTCTGTACCCGTTTGAATAAATTCAAGGAAATGGATGACTATTCCGTATAATTGCAGATGCAGACGCTCATGAAAACTGAACGAAGGAAGGATGGACATTGTACATGATCAAGTAGAAACACTATAGTCGGCCACGGCCCCTCATTATATAGCTTGCACCTCCATCCATTATGACGACTTTTGAAAATAAGGCGTTACATGGGAAGAGGTTTAAAAAGTGGTCCAAACTATTTCCAATAGCACTCGACCTTGAGCCGAATTTATTAAAATATCTCAAATATTCCGCCCTGTAGATCGCACACCACATTACATAGACAGATGTTAGAAGGATTGGTTGATAGACGGACAGATGGGCAGACAAAAAGCGATTCTAGATCAGTCGGTATTATGAGAGGTTATTCTCAAGTTCTTATGAGTTTTGCAAATTTATTATACCCTTATATCGCTGTGGTAAACTATGGCAATTTAGTTGAGAAGCCCTGACTTGGCGACATTTATTTTGATATTTGCAACTGTTGATAAGGATTACAAGTTGTATGAAAGTGAAATCACGCAGTTGCCAAAAAGATGGCAAAAGCATCTGATTAAAATTTATGTTTTATATAAAAAGCATAATTTTTTTTTTTTGCCGAAATTGTGTTTTTTTTTTTTTTTTTTGCTGACAATTTACTGCAGAAACTTGAACAAGGATCCTTGAACTTTTTTAAACTTGAACTAAATCTTGTGGAAATAAAATAATTAAATGAGAATTATGTATTATATACAAAAACTTAAATGTAAAGTGTGCGCACATATATATATATATATATATATATGTATAGATATATAGATATGTATGCAGATTTGATTCATTTGATTTAAAAAAACTAAGAGATTATTTCTGGGAAATTTGTTAACAAGCGAGGTATAAATAATTCTTATTAAATCACTCTAGACGATGAGTAACGTTTTGAAGATATTTCTATATTAAGAGTTACTTTGTTCATATGTCATTTTCATTATTCGATAATGAAATATGAACGAAAACAAAATTGAATTATTTAATTAATTTAGAAATTACTCGGTTTTATATATGCGATATATATGCAGATTTGATTCATTTTGTTTACAAAAAACTAAGAGATTATTTCTGGGAAATTTGTTAACAAGCGAGGTATAAATAATTCTTATTAAATAACTCTAGACGATGAGTAACGTTTTAAAGATATTTCTATATTAAGAGTTACTTTGTTCATATGTCATTTTCATTATTCGATAATGAAATATGAACGAAAACAACATTGAATTATTTAACTAATTTAGAAATTACTCGGTTTTAATTAACAAAGTAAATGGAAGGGGAAATTAAAATTAAACTTAGAGAAGTTATGGCCGAAAAGCTTTTTATGTCAAACCTGTGGTTATTATCTTTTCCTTTTTTTTTTTCTTTTTTTTTTTATGTTAATTCTTTTCGTTTTTCTTTCATTTTTCTTCATATTTCTTTCTAAACAACATAATTGTGCCGAGAATTTACGCTTCGTGAGGCGCAAACCACAAAGCAATCAATTGCAGAAACCAGAAGAGCAGCGATGAAATATAACTAAGCTGAAGCTGAAGCAGAAACAGAGCGTATGAAGATTTACATAAGGGCAGTGGGAAAGTGTAGAAATCGCATTTACGTATAAAAGACCATACATAACTATGTATTAGATCAACAATTATTCTTGCTTAGGTATTATCCTGCGTACATTTGTATTTGTATGTGTAGTGGATATGGAAAGCTAAGTTTATGGCTGAAAGTACACGTGGCTATATACTACATACCCGACCCACTTTAGTAATATTATCGCAACAAACAAACTGTACTTGTTGGAAATAGACTACGATGAAGTCTTAATTATTTTATGAAAACATTACTATAGGGACTTTGTTTTTCAGCTGCTAGACCTACTATCTGTCCACTTAATAAAAAGCTTATTTCTGTGTTTGCACCGAGCATCCACGTGTATATTGCATGTATTTGTCGAGTGGAATACTTGCTGCTGTAATTATGATTAATGCTTACATACCTTATGCATTATGTAGTCGTTTTAATGAAAATCTCAAAGTCTATCGCTAAACATGCTGTTGTAGTTATATATATGCAGTGGATACGAAAAAATGGAAATAAAAAATTATTGGTTGTAGTTCGTTATTGTGTTTCTAACCGATTTAAGTCACTTACACAAGTACATTAATTAACGTGATGTAAAATCTTGGTATTAACATTTCCTGAGATAGCATCAGAGCTGCTTATAGTTAGTTAAAGTTTGATTCAAAAATTTTTGTTCCAATTAGTCCCCATAGTATTGTAACAAATTCTTCAATAAGGACGTTTGAGATTTCACTATATGGACCTAGTAGACCTTTATATATAACTTTTGAAAATTACTGTGGGCATCTGTGGAATAAATTTAATCAAATTTGATTGTAGGCAAGCGATATATCGCGGCTCTCAGTATGGGATATGAGAGATTGTCTGTGATCTAAACGTTTTTAACTTAACGATCTTAGCGATTTAGAAATATTGGAAATATGATGCGAATTCTAGTTAGAATACTGCCAATATTAGAAAGAAAAGTTCCCCGGTTGGATAAGTTTTCGCTAAGTTCTTTATTTCATTTGCAAAGCTACGCATTTCGATTGATTCGACGTCGGGTTAGCTATTTTCCGAACTCATATTAAAAATCCGAAACTCAGGAAAGCCGCAGACAAAATAATGATGGGCATGACCTCTGCCAATACGATCACTAGGTAAAGTGTCCCGCTTAGCTTATTACATCGACTCGAATGTTTTTGTAATTTTTTAAAAGTTTCCAAATGACGTGAGTTGTCGAGCAGTCCGACTGCGTTCTGCCCGCTCGATAATAACTAAAAAAGAATTGCTTGATATTGCTGACTGAGCGAGATGCGCCTCAAGGTCAACAATTTGTTTTATCTCTTATATTATATCCGGCGTTTATATCTAGTTTCATAAAAGTTGGCGCTCAATGCTTGAAGTGGTTGAAAATTTTGTAAAATTTCGTGAAAGCATGAAATGAAATGAAAAACATTCGTAAATAGCAACTAAAAGTGTTAAAAAAAAAAAAAACTGCCTTCAAACGTAGATTTAAAGTAACAAAAACTATATTAGCTATGACTATGCATTTTTTGTTCTAGGAAAACGAACATTTATTCGAGTTTTTGCATTCTTAACGTTGCAAATGTTAACGGAAATCCTTCAACCGAAAAACTTGAACTCTTACAAACCGTTTCAAAACACAAAAGCTTATACTTCTCTGTCTGCGAAACTAAAACACATAAACCGAATAATTGTTAAATACTTGAATGTTGAGTTAAAAAATAGAAAGCAAAATATAAGTTAGAAAATTAGATTCGGTCGTCAACGAATCTTTTATATTCATCAACGTGATTCATTCTTCATAATATTGGACGGGCATGATTGATTTTTTCTGTTTTTAGAATAAAAGTGAAAATTTATATGGAGTAGTTTATGAGCAACAAGCAAAAAACCCAAAAAACAGAGGTGTTCACAGGTTTCTTTCACACTTTTGTTAGCTACGTCCTTGATTCGGCTTTGGTCGTTTTATAAGTCTTTTCCAAATTGGTGGGCGAACAAACGGGAGAATGTTTACCATAGATACTGCACAGTTGTGCAGATGGACCGATGAATGGACGGACAGGTTGCGGTGCGATTTGAATTTGAAATTCGTCAAGCGTTAAAATACTTTATAGGACTTGTTTCTGTGCTATAAAAGTGTTATAAAAGTTTTGAAAAAAAAATTAATTGATGACACAGTATAAAATTGAGTAGCCGTGGCCAATTTTTTCGGATTTTGTAGAGGTACTACAGCATTGCCCTTAAAATATATGGTCAAATTTTTGTAGATTGCAAGTCTGTCCTTCGGTCCGATTTTCTATACCGACCTGCCGGACAGAACTTCCAGCGTTTTGTAAAAAGTAGATAACTTCATTTTTGCCGTCAGAAGAACGTCTATAACAGACATTACACAGACAGACAGAAGGATAGACTGAAATTCTTAAATCGATTCAGAATTTGATGCTGATCGAGCATATATATAGTTGATGGGGTCTCTAAAGCTTTCTTCTTGGCTTTGCAAACATTTTAACAAGATGAATATACCCATCATTTTTCGTTGATCGGTACAAAAGGAGAAAAGAAAAGGAAAACGGAAAAATGAAGAAAAACGGAAATACAGTTGCAAAAAGAAAACGCAAAAATTAATGCTGTTATCATCCCGGTGTTGAATAAAGCACTTCAGTGATGCAAATTTCGATGTCATAATAAACAGATCAAAGGGGATAATTTCTCTCTGAACTTGACTTGAAGAATTTTTTAAAAAAGAAATACGAAAGAGACGATTATGAGGACGACTTTCGATAATAAAATAAGTGAGACGGAAAGCAAATGATACGTAAAACATGAATTTTAAATTAAAAGCGTTTTCATTCCCGATTAAGTCAATTTTGTAGTGCTCACCAGTACTTACATTATATATATATATATATATATATATATATATGTGTATATGAACATATGCCAATGAATTCTGCCCATGGCGCGTTCATTTGTTTCGAAATTTTGGATATAACTTGGACTTGGTGCTGGTACGGGGTAAGTTTTAAAAATATCTGCATTTAAGCCAGTGAATGTGATTCTTTTCTTGAACTGTAAAGAAATGTAGCTCAGGCCACAGAAATAATTCAGTTCGCTTTGGGTGAAAGTGCGGTAAGTTATAGAACAGTTGAAAAGTGGTTTGCGAGATATTCTGCATGAAATTTTAGTCTTGAAAATGATGAAAGCTCTGTAGCTTCATGAGAGGTGTTAAATGAAGAAAATCAAAGTTCATCTGATAAAAATCAGGCAAAGACTTAAAAGAAGCTCACAATGACAATAAGCAATTTCAGTTCGATTGAATATTATGAGGAATACGCAGAAGGAAAGAAAATGGCGTCCTCGTGAACACTACGCTTCACTTGGAGAGAACAAAAATTAAAGAGTTGGCGCCTATTACAAAGTTGTTCATGCCCAGTTGGCTTCACGGCACTGAACGAATAGTTTGCAAACGATAAAAGCTTATACTATACAAGCTCCTATGTCCAAGTTATTTATACCCAAACTTTCAGAAAAAATTAATAAATAAATGAATGAAGAATTCATTTGCACACCTGTTATGTATATATATATATATATATATGAATGCCACGTTCGTGTGTAGCGTCCTCAGGGAAAAAAAATTGGAACTATTTAATGGTTTTGCCGAACAGCTTCCATTCCATTTGGGCTTTATGCACGAGATTACAAACAAAATGTGGGCGAAATGGGCGTGCAAGCTGCTGTTCAATGCGCAAAAGAAACAAAGACTTAACGATGATCATTAAATTTTGGACAAAGTAGTGGTATTACAATACCGTTATGTTACTACTAAGCACCACTTACTGAATTTATTATTGCCACGTAATCTAAGATCCCTTTGATTAATTCGAATTTGTTGTCAATTGTTGTCCATTGCTATCCAAGTGTTGTCAATTGTTTTCAACAGTTATCAAGTGCTGTCATTTGTTGTCATTCGTTGTCAATTGTTTGTAATACCCATCGCCGAAGGATGAGAGGTATATTCATTTGTTTAATAAATGCATAAAAATTTGAACGCATATTCTAAGGGTGATGCTGTAGCATCCTATACATTTGACCACGCCCACTCAATATTATAGCGTATTAAAATTTCATTTTTTTTCCAAGGCTCCAAATCCCATAAGTATATAAATTCTTGGCTAGATTCAAATTCAGAATGCATTTAAAGATGTCCGTCGGTTCGCTTGTTCATCTGTCTGTTTGCGCAACTGTGTGGTATTTGTGGTAAGCATTCTCCCGTTAGCAAAAATGAAGATATCGCCTAAAAATTTGCAAAAGACTTTCGAAGTTACTGAAAACTTTTACACGCACGCTACAACGTTCACACACTTATGCGATAAAAACATTTATTTTAAAAATAGAAAAAAATCAGTTCCACCCTCTCCGTGTAATAGCGAATTAAAATTATATTTTTTTTATATTTACTTAATTTTTTGTCTTTTTTACGATAATGGTGTTAGGTATGAAAGATTCGGTCACGATCGAATCTAATTTTTTTACTTGTTAGTTATTTTCAATTCTTTTCAATTGTTCTCAGAAAAAATGTAATGGAATCAAAAAAAATAAATAAATTTTATCAAGAGAACTGTTGGAATATGCAAAAATTTAAATAATAAGTCGGTCGTAACACAATGATATTCAACAAGGTTATGGTTATCGTACTCTAAAATAAAAATGCGACCTTGTATGTTAACTTGTTTAAGACGCAACTAACTATTCAATTTAAAACAATGGAAGGTATTGTTGTTTTTTGTATTGAAAACGATTGAGGAAAAAAAAAACTATTCAATTGTTGTAAACATGCTTCCCATTTAACCATTATGTGCCATTTATGAGCATCATATAATATATCGTAGGCATAGCGCGTCATGTGTAGAGCATAATTTATCATTTCGTCGCTTTATAAAATTTGGCCGCATTCACTAGATGATAATACAAATTTAAGCTTATACTTGCATTCTGGCAACTATTTTATATTGTTTTGGGATAATCGTGAACCGATTGGATATCGATCGATTCGATTTAAACTTAACAGCTTTAATGGCGATTAATACCAGACCATGGTATTAGGAAAAAGCTGAAAAAACATAAGCATAAATTGATTAAACTAATTATCGAACTTAACCCGAGGAATAGAAAAACGAATAACAAAAGAGTCAAACAAGAAAACAAATAACAAAAGAATCGTACGTTGATACTAAACATGATCGCACTTCAAATATGAGCTGCGTTCAGGAAAAAAGGAGACTATCGAACTTAACCCGAGGAATAGAAAAACGAATAACAAAAGAGTCAAACAAGAAAACAAATAACAAAAGAATCGTACGTTGACACTAAACATGATCGCACTTCAAATATGAGCTGCGTTCAGGAAAAAAGGAGACTATCGAACTTAACCCGAG
>KK502572.1:414695-441110 GCA_000688735.1 Glossina austeni
GAAGTGACCTCAAAGTAAAAATTCGAACTTATTTCTCATAACATCTCATCCGCATGAGAGAAAAAGTTTTAGTGGTTTTGTTATTCTGCTCAAGAGCTACAAAACGTGAGATTCGTAGTCGATTTAGTTATGTCTGTAGCATATGTGACATGACACCCTTTGGCTAAATTTCTCAGATCGTGCGTGAATTATTCGCCACTAAAAGTATAGGTGTTTTGAAAAATTGCATAGCAGTCGTTTTAGTGTATGTGGAAATCTAAACTAAGTATTAATATGTAAATATGCAAATACATATATGTATATATATATATTTTCAATTTTGGGAAAAAAAGCAGACAAGCCTGCGTTCAGTAAAAATTTTAAATTTAATTTCAATTCATGTAACGGTGGGACCTATACATATGTATATGTATTTATATGCATACTGTACGACTTAGTCTCTGCTTGTTTTCCGAAGACTGAAAATGTTTAAAAAGAAAGGAAAAGCTTGGTGCAAAAAAGAAGGGTGACATTATCATCATTATTCATCAATCTCCATTTTCTTCACCTTCAGAGTAATTCCTCTTAGACATAATCCACTTGCGCCAGGGCTTTTTCTAATCCTCGAAGCACCTCTGGTATGCCCTCTTTGTAAGGCCTTGGGCTCTGTAATAGGTGCACTCTTTCCTTAATCGGTGCAAAACCCTACCCTTTCATGGGTCTTTTCATTTTTGGGAAAAGAAAAATGTCGTAGGGAGTCAAGTCCAGGGAATACGGTGGCTGAGGTATGATTTGGGGGGTTCTTCTTGGCCAAAAAAAACAACGCCCAAGCATTGACCGGTGAATTGGCGTATTATCGTGGTGAGCTATCAAGAGCTGGTTTTTTCACAATTCCGCGCGTTTCGATCTTCAAATTTTATAGACTGACATCGTCGAAATAAAATAACTTAAGGATAAAACCGGCAACTTCCACCTACTAGGCGAACGGTACTTTAATTAAGTTAAGGAGACAATTTCTTAAAGGGCATTTGCTATAGTTGCTGTAAATCGTAGATTACTAATGACTGCCCTGGTTGTACGTAAATGATTTTTGGCTGAACTATTCGCAGACAAGTCATTATAAAGATTTTTCGGGAGCTTTTCGCAAAAAATTCGTATTACATAGTTCCGAAGTCTTTATTCATTTAGTTCGATTTTTTTCGATTTTCAAAACTGATGAACCTGCTGCAAGAAGATCGTTTTTAGTCGCTTAAAAGATACAAGACCGAGCAGAATAATTTCATTTGTTAGATGAATGTTAAAAAATGTATTTTGTTACCTACAGAAGCTATTGGGTGTACTCCAAACCGAAAATAAAAAATACAAGTTTAAATCAGCTTCGCGCGATTTCAATGGAAAAGCCTGGCCACGTTTTAATCATAGCGTTTTTTTCCATAAAGGTTTTTCAGCTTTCTACCCACTGCAACAGTAAGTTGTAACTGTGGATTTTTATGGCTTCAATGATTGCTCAGGCAAAGATTTCTATTTCAACTTGAAATTGTTGCAAATTAAAAGTAAGAAAATTCCATGGCATCTCGTAAAGGCCTCAAGAAAACAGTAGAGTCTGGCATTAAAAATGATTTCAGATTTCTGCTGTTTATGTAAACATTACGTCCAATTCAATGGATTCATATTTTTACGGAAATCTCAAATCCAGTTCATTCCAACAAAAGGATTTTCCCAAATAATAAATTCCCTGGAGAGGGAAAACCCAAGTGCACATACGCGGCGCATCATGCAGCTACCGGCCAAGGAGAATGATTAGCGGAAAAGCAGATTAACGGATTAAAAATGAAGCCATGAACTTAGGTGCTAGTAATGTGCTTGTAAGAGTGTATACAAATAAACTATTTGCGGAAGGTCGAGTCAGTCGGACAAGAACATTTGAGTCGAAAAAGAATATTAGAGTTGAGAATAAATAAAAAAATTTTGAAGTGTAGTTCTCTTGTAAAGAATATCCACGATCTAATGATACGAACAATATCCTAGAAAAGCGAAGAGTCGTAACAATATATTTCGTACTTTTCCAATAGGAAGATACTCATCGTGCTTGCACTTGTTGGATACATCCAATAACTGTTCCACTATTTTTAAAGATTATTCCAGAACAGAAAAAAAAAAAAATTTTAATTTCATTTATTCATTATCCTCTTCCTGGGTATAATTGCAAAAGTCTTGCTGAATATTTAATTTGCACAAATTTATATTTATAATATTATAAAATAATAAGAGAATATTTTCTCAAATTCTTTGTGCCTGTGTTTCCTTCATCCAGACGCAATTTGAGTAGACAATTCCCTTTGGCAAATTTGTTAATTTGAGTTGAAAATTTAATTGAAAATATTCTCTTATTAATGAAAACAACCGAGAATAGAAAAGAATAAGCGGTTATATAAGTATCCCATTAGCACGATGATAACTGTTAAACAGCAATTATTGCAACAATAAATGAGTTTTTGGGGATTTTCTATATAAAATGGACAAAAAAAAAAAACACGAAAAAATTGCACGAAAGCTTTTATTCGTACTATTGTCCATCGTTAACCATTAACTTCTCTTATCTTCGAGGCAGAAAATCAATTTCGCGCAGAAGAAAGAATTTTAAAAAAAGTAAACGAATATGACATTTTGTTAATCCTCTTGTGTACGATCGCCACTTTTATTTGGTAAAAAGAAATTCTTTTTAATGGTCAGCTACATAATGCATGTGTTTGCAACGTGAACGGGTAGGAAAGCATTGAAAATCGTTTTTTTGGTTTAATTGCTTTGCTAGCATTTCATTATTCACGGAATTCGGTAATTTTTACGTACATTAATATGTGACTTATGCAATAGTATATTAAATGTGCTTCACCGCTTTGTTGCGTAAAAGTTAAAGATAGTAATTTCACATCCGTGCTGTGAGCAACATCGCAGAGAGGCGTCACAACAAGAGCGTCACAACAAAGGCGTCACAACAAGGGCGTCACAACAAGGTGTTTTTTGGATTGCGGTTTTTGTTTTTTAAAAACGACTTATTTTTAAAAAAGGATTGATATTGAAAAGCTCCCTTCCTTTGATGCAAGGGCACTCCTTGCAAAAATTGTTAGAAAGTCACAGACATAGGAAAACACACTGCTCGTGTTTGCAATATTCGAAGAGTAGCTTTCGCAACGTCCTACCCTAGATGAAAGTACTTAGCCCTTTATACTATCAATGAAATATTTAATTTTATTAAAGCGACTAGATTAACTATCCAGACCAACTTTTAAAAAAAGAAATGGCGATAGTCTTGGTTCCTAAAAGTTCTTTCTTTGATTTAAATGAATTATCATAACAAAAATAATCTCTTATAACGATGACAGGACGTCAGAAGGCTGTTAGATATGGTTATAGCTTGTTACACCTTCTTTTGAAAAACAGCAATCACTTATTCAACATTCACACTAATGACTTATTCAACATCTTATGCTGATTTGGGAATCTGCCAAATGTCCTTAATAACAAGCCCTGACAACCTAAATTGAATGATGCGAGCAAAATTTGACCGCATTAATACACTTCGGCATATTTTCAAAACTGTACATGATTAGGGAATTTACTCAGTTTTCCATCAGTTTGTTTTAATCATCAAGAAGCAATAATAAAAAGCACGCAGTAATAAAATGGAAAAATGAAAAAGGAATAGTGAAGCAGTAGTGTAGGTATAGGTGAATAGCGTGATTAGAGAAAGAAATTCGTGAAGGAGTGAAAGTGTACTAGACACTCTAAACGATTGATTAACGAACCTGAAGGCACGTTACCTCGTTGCATTATTAATCTATCTTACTAGCAATGCCCAAACAACAAAGGCAGTAGTAGCAGTCGTAGCATCGTCTTTGTTAACTTCTTTATGGCTAGCAATTAAATTTCAAAAGATAGCATATAGATATCTGCGCCTAGATACGAAAGATATTACGATATTTATACAAACACATACACAAGTTTGAAAGGTGTAGATGGATCGTAAAAGATTTTTAAAGAAGCATATAAAACGTGATGGTATACTAAAATCCCTAATACCAACTAATGTTCTAGCAAACAACGCAAATGTCATATGCGTTTCTTCCCACATCCGATAAATGCGCGCTTAATTTGAATTTTAAAGAGGTTACAATGGTATATTCAGGCAAGGACGGCCACTTCTATATGCTTAGTGCAATTTACGAATTTATTTGTAGCCCTATAAAAAATAATTTTTTTTGGGTTATTGTTATGTTTTGTTATTTATCCCCCCATTTCTCATGTATAATAAACTTGATTTTATTTTTGTCGAAGCACTTGTTACTCTTGATCTTTTTCTTCATGAAGATACAAAAAATCAAATGTTGTTCTCATACAAACATTTATCATTCATGAGAACCCTCTATCTCTTTTCTTAGGTAGGGGTCATCCGCTGAGTAATTGATCATATTAAAGAAAAATGGAGCCGATATTTCTCGAGAAATTAAAAAAGCATAAAACAAGAAAAATTATATATAACTTTGCCCTTATATTTCGTACCATCGCAATATTGTGAATGTATATGCGAATGCATAAAAATAACAATTTTAATTAGTTTAAATAATAGCACAGGTTTTGCGATCACGTTTGTCTGCCCACGTGGCTATTAAAATTATAACCAATACAAACTGAAAGTTTATTTAGAAAGAAAAAAAAAACGTTATTAATGGCACATGTTTTTCCTTCTCTGTAGTGAGTTCGGTTTTGAAGATCTCCTATATTTCGCTCGTAAAGTGCTACTCCTAAGAGAGGTGCAACGAAAGTCATGGTCTTGAAACTTTCTTTCTCTCCCTCTGCCATTCTTGCAATACATTGCGAACATCACTGTGTCCACTGTGTCTGTGTCATCAGAAGACATACCGTAACTGGTTGCGGATCTAAAAAGAGGCGTAAAAGGCACTTTATACCTATGATATGATTGCCCAGATGGATGGTTCTCTCCAATGCCGAGTTCTTTATTACCCCCTTCTTTAATAGAATTTACACATGTGGCCGGTTGATGTAAAAATTGTACGCTCGAAAGCTAGGAGAACCGAATTTTGCTTCTTATTGTTTATTACTTTAAATAGTTAAACACTTTGAACAGTTTTTATATGAAATGTTTATTTGGACTTTAGAAAAGTTTATTTGGTTTTCTTGTACGTGCTGTCTGCTCAATATTTGACTTTTCTATTCCTCCGTATTGTGATACGAATATCAAAAAACATCTACACAGAGTCCCAACTCTTCATAAGCTTTAATTTTGTGAACGTGTCAATCAAAAGTCAATGTCATGCGGTATTTCCATCTAAGTTTACATGAAGCCTTACGTAAGTAACTGCATATGCAAGTGAAGTGTCAAAGTTGATCTTTTAATCGAATATATTTTGCGCCAATCCGTCTATGCTGTAGTCATGCATATAGGTCACGTATGTCTATTGGGCAATTGCCACCGTCTTAGCTGGCAAGGATACATGTATGTGTGCTTTAAAAATAGATAATTAAGTAAACGGAAAAATGTTCAGCCGTTTTTTTTTTTTTTTATATATAAAAAAAATTAATATTTTTTGTATTCAAGACTTTGAGCATAACTCGTACTCTTCTTCGTTTCTCTTATTTGCGTTAGTCTTTTCATCAGCAACTTCCACCTGTTCGAAATTTAGTGGAATGAGTAAAAGTGCACATGAAAACTTTCCGTGCACTTGTAGTGCATTTTCTCCGTTTTTGTGCACAGATACCGTAAATTTTCTCCAACTTTTTGCTTTCAAAGAGATGTAGATTAAAAAAGCACCAACATTGGAAAACTTTAGGTAAAAGATATATATATATATATATATATATATATATATATATATATATTTTTACAGATAACGATAGTTTTAAAACTAAGGAAAAAGTTATTTTGTGCTAAGGCCGAATATCACATGAATTTCCAGTGAGATTAAATTTCTGAATATGAAGTTTTCACGAAAGTATCGTAAAATTTTCCTGCATATTCCAATTATCCGCTTATATTGCACTAATAAATTTGGCTTGTGACCTTCAAAAATTGTGCAAGCATTTTGATGCTAATCGCATATAAAGATATATTCAAATATTTCTAAATCCATCTTTAAAAAATGGTGATAACATTTTCTTATGATTATGAGAAGCGTTTGATTAGATTTGTTCACAAACGTTTGTCCGTCTATCTACCTTTTGTAATCATCATGATTGCTTAGTTAAACAGAGCTGGGCCAGACGCTTCTAAATGTTTAACATGGATTCGTGCTGTGAACGCCAAATCTTATGATGCGCAATGACGTAATAAATGGAGTGAAAAAACGCTATGCACACATCCTCCGAGATGATTATGGTCCAAGAGCCACATGTTCCAATCCCTTTCTAGCTCCAACTCCGCTTAAATTAAGCAGAGCTCTTACCCTTTTGAAGTAAAGAAAATCCGCTCGCTATTCACAAAAAATCCTTACGTGCAAGGTAGGTAACTGTAAGCCATTTTTGAAAATGCAAATTTCAGAATTTTCAGTTCCCTTCAGTGTGGAGAGCGATGCAAAAATATTATTACTGATCTTCTGTGGCGAGAATTATCTTATGGCGACTGGGACGGCCTTAGATGCCGTGCAGCTCGCGACATAATAAATTTATTGATAGAAAAGTTTCAATGACCGTGTAATTCCCAGACATGCCGATGTGAACGAGTCACCAAGACCATGCTGCACAACTCTATTGAATTTTTTCTGATTCACTGCAATAAACCACAAATTCTCAATAATCGTATTCTGCGAAATTGTTTGTGCTATTAGTGAAATAAGAGTAAATTTATGTAGAAACCGGGGAAGCAAAACCTTTAAAAAAAATCCAGAGGAGATCATTTATATGAAATCATTGAGTCCTTCTTGTTGAAACGTTTTCCAATTCGGACCATAAAAAATTTGTTAAATATTGATTTATAATGTTTTCTCCGCTCAGAGTAAAGCGATCTGGATCTCCATTTTCAAAGAAATGAGGACCGACGGATACTACCAGTCCAACAGTGATTTTTAAAGAAAGCGAGGGTGTATAGTTAAAGAATTTCTTAAATGCCTTTACACCAAAACCGGCAATTGTGCTTAATCGCCAAAACCACTGACGGAGAAGTGAGCTTAACCTGGGACAATGATGTTCCGGAAAAAATCATCGTAATGTTCGAGTTTTTCGAAGTCAAAACCTACAAATTCATGACGTATACGATGATGCAAAAGTCTTACTGTTTGAATAAGAATATTCTTATAAGAATGCCAACCTTGCAAATTCATCAGATTGAAATCACGCATACTCCCATTAAACTTTGAATTTCAGGTAACGCTTGCCTGAAACAGCATAGCTTGAACAACGTAGAGATGTGCATGTTCGCGGCCGAAGTGAAGTGTGCGCAGTTAAAACCGTAATTCTCTGGAGTAATGCATCTACCGGTAGCAAAATAGCAACACAGAGAATGAATAGATTTTAAATTTTTAGATTTGAATCTCCGAAGATTTTGAAATCCTTCATAGCTATTTCGGCAGATAGCTTACACTATGCTACTAGCTTACGTTTTAAAAAAGGTAATAAATTCAATATGTCTTTTGTATTGGGTATAAAACCCATCAATTAATGCGGTCTTCCCGAAAGCATTCAATTGAATTCTATTGCAAATTTTCATAGTGAACAAAAGGAGGAAAACAAAGCAAAAACCGACAATAAAATAATAATGAGGTTTTATAGACTACGAATATCTTTGTAGATATGGTTCAAATTAGAAAATGATAGAAATTTAAACCTGCACACATGAAATTCTCCGATATTAAAGACACTGCAATAGATTGGAATACGATTTCGTAATAATGAAATAAACGAAGTGGAAGAACATAAACAAGATGTAATTGTTTTAATGAAAATTGAGTTTTATGATAGATTCGGACTTTTAATGAAGACAGTGAAAAGAACATTGAGATGAAGTTTTAATATTTAGTAATATACCCTACGCTTGAATATTTGTTCCATTTTGCTTAAAAATATTAAATTTTTAATCCTTAAATTCTCTCCATGTAAGCAGATAAAAAATATACTAAAATAAATCGAATTAATAAACTTAGAAGTTCCTTGCTTGAGCTAATAGCAGTCGATGATGAATAGCCTTAAGTCTACAGTTTGAGGTTATTTCTGAGATTAGTACGAAAATAAAAAAATCAACAAAAGGGCTACAGTGAGCCACGGTCCACTATTAAATACCCT
The DNA here is from genome assembly GCA_000688735.1 of Glossina austeni. Lineage (NCBI taxonomy): Eukaryota > Metazoa > Arthropoda > Insecta > Diptera > Glossinidae > Glossina > Glossina austeni. The sequence continues at coordinate 422,967 of KK502572.1, forward strand.
ATGCCACCTAATAGGTATTCATATAACAACTTTTCAAAGTAGGGAGTTATATGTGTAGTGATCGAATGAGTAGTCCGATCCTAACCATTTTTAATGGTGTTTGTCCTTAGGCCAAAACACGTCAATGCATTAAATTTCATCAAAATATCTCGAAAATTGCACTCTGCACAAGAATACAGACACAAATACCAAATGGACAGATGGACAGAAAGGCCTAAAAACACTTTCATGAAAAGGTGAATCTATTTGAAGTCACTGTGGGTGTTACTGGCATCCGAACCAAGTAAAGTATATAAACAAGTATTGAAATATATGTTTAAAATTTTTTATAATTAATTTAATGTCGTAGATATATACGCAGTGGCATATGTGTGGCGTTTGGGTGATGATGGACACACAATACCGCAACTTTTAATGCCTTTTAAGATGTGTTTAAAACCTGAGATAACTTTATGTCAGGGGGAAACTTTTGCACATTAGACTTTTTCAGTAACTTTATTGAAACTATGCGTGACGGTTAGTAGCAATAACGTGATTTCTTAGTTTTATAATTAAAGGTTCAGTTTGTTTTGTATGTGCATGGTATGTACATACAATTTTTTTAAATTTTAAATTTCATTTTATTGGTTGCTTTTTATAACTTATCAAAGACACAAACCTACAAATTGTAGGCTACCTTCACTTTAGCGTATAAGTAGAGATTAACAGCCGCATTTTCGCATTGTCAGCTGTCAACAATCACAAAATTAGTGATTAGTGTGTTTGCTTGTCAGCATTTTTGTCATTTCCTCTCAAATTTGCCTGCTCCGAAGCTGAACACCAGGATTAATAGTTTACTAAAATCATAAATTGAAGCGTGAAAAAAAACCTGAAGCAAATTGAAAGTAAATTATTAATAATTCATTTTAATGGAGGAAATTTTATCCCTCAAATGTTTTGCGCGGCAATGTTAAGTAGTTGGTCAATAAATAATAAATTAATAAAAAGAAAAATAATAAAGTTTTCTTATACGCTTGGCTTTACTAATTTTCCAAAAGAACTTCATACACTTTCCTTTTATATTTTCTTTTAACTTATAAGAAGTTTCCATACTTCCGGTGCGCTATACTTTGTTATCATAATGAAAACGAGAGACGAGTGCAACACTTATATGTCATACTTTTTTGAAGTCTCAAAATTTGTGAAATTAAACGTCAGGTTAACAAAAACTCATTAAAAATTAATAAAACGGGTTTCAGAATTTTTTGGGAGAAACATAAGATTAGTGGTGTCTAAGCAATTTTTTGCTGAGAGTATGGCTTATGGATATTATTTAGATTCTTTATCTAGACAGATGTCTAAGTACATTGTATGAACTCATAATTGTATCTACACATTAGTTAAGTTTCTGGAAAATAAACTCTTGGAAGGAACGGTTAGCAAAGTGTTGGTTGAATATAAGGTAAGCAGGATTCCATTCTCTATCTGATGCTGAATTCTCACGATGTAAATTCAATTTCGAAACAGGTTTCAAGCTCTTTAATAAAATTTAAACTTTTTACATTTGTGAATGTGTATATTGTTTGTGTTTCATTTGCTTTATTTTCCGTCCGTCTGTCCCTTTACAAATCAGTTAGCCTTTGGCTGGATTAAGATTCCGCCTTAATCGATTCAGATTCGTATGACATTTAAGAACTTTTATGACGAGTTTTTTGCAAATGGTATGCCGTGGTTAACATACTTCTTAACGAATCGGGATAAAAGGAATGTGTGGAATATATTATCTCTTTATTAAAAACTCAGCGAAATTATTTCTGCACATCCGAGTCGACATATAGACAAATGTAAAAAGTGATTTTCGTAAGAGGAAGAAGAAGACGAAGAAATCAAATAAAAGTAATTTATGAAAATCAAGAAAATAGATTGAAATTAATTGCGAACATTCGAGTTTACAACAGTATACTAACTAAAGCATGTCAGGAACTTTGTAATCGTTAAAAAGCGTACGTGCACGTAGTTATCTGTTTGATTCTATCTGGATAAATGTCGATGAACGTGGGGATAATAAAAAAAAAAAAGAGAAAACTTTTTAAGTAAGCAAATTAAATAAAAGTACAAGATACAATGGCATAAGCTGCAAAGTAAGTAAGAAGCAAATGAGATCATGCACTTAAATTGGAGCAAGTTTGCGATACTCGTCATTAATAAATAAATTGCGTATTTCATCGAGAGTCTTAACGCCATAAAAATGGGAAAATAACAAGTGAATGCATGCATAAATGTGCACTTTACAGAATTTAAGTGAATTCAATAAAAAGTTGATATCGATTTCGAGTTTAGTTCAGTGACAGCGGCAACATCTTTGACATTTTGCTTCGGTTTACTTTATTTTCAGTGGTAATTGGAATAATGCTTTTTTTTTCTCATTTTTCTGGTGACGAAAATTGTGGAAGCAAGACAAACACTATGGTGGGCTATTGCACATCAATGAATGCTCTACGCCATACATACAGTTGTTCATATAACGACTTGTCAAAATGAAGTCTTATAAATAGTTCGAACCGAATCATTTTCATGGTTAGCATTCGTTCTTGGGCCAAAACATGACAGGCCAAATTCCATTAAATTATTTAAAGAATTGTGTCAAGTGGATTGAACACGAGACAAAAAGATAGACAGAGAAGCTTAAATCCATTCGAATCGATCGGTATCATAAAAGGATGATCTCCTTACCCTTGCACCACAAGTGGTGTGATAGTCATCTAAGCGCTTTTGATAGTCTCGGGACTTTCTTGAGCGAGTTTTCTTTACTAGCGATGGATTTCTTCGTTGGAAGGTATTGCAAAATTGTGTAAGTTGCTCTAGCATAGATTGATCCGTTTCAGAAAATTTATTTGATAAATTCCCCAGGACGCTCTCTCTAAAGGATATTCTTTATGTCTTTACTATTTGCTCCTTGGGATGCAATTCAGCATTTAAATATTGTTGAAGGACACCGTACTCCCAATATCGTTTTTCGAATGACTTCGAGTTTATTTTGATGTTGCCTGGTTTTCTAAGCATCCATTCGATTAACTTGCTTGTTCTCAAGTGTTTCGTGAACGTGTGCTTCATAGAAGGTGCAGAGATCATGTATTTACTAAGCTGTTTTCTATGTTTTCTCTAACAAAATTATGTCTTGGCATGATGCGGAGTTTTACGCCCGCAATGCCATTATGAACAAACTTAAAATGTATTTTAGTTCTTGATTTAGTTCTTGGCGGAAGACTCGCACCACGAATTTCGGGTACAATGTTTTGGATGGTTTTGTAGTTTGCAGCCTTTGAAGATCGATCAGGAAATGACCGATCAGCCACCACTGATTTTTTTTATTTATTTATTTATTACCTACATATTTTGTAAATAAATTTATAAGATACGGGTTCAAATGTTACCAGATAACTATGCTCGCCTGTAAAGTCTGCCGCATCGGAGATTTGAACTCGCAATCATCGACTTATTAGCCGCAAGCATTTGCCTACTCTGCTACTCATGCGGATGCCACTGAATGTTTCAAATCATTTACATAACTGTGAGTCCGCCTCCCAGAAGTTACAATTCGTGGTAAAAACTGCATCGTATTTAAAAAAATTATAAGTATACTGTGTGATAGTGCAATAGTCTGAGTGCAATATTTATGGCCAACTTGAAGCCTGTATGATATTTCCCACATTAGATAGAGAGGCACAGGGACACGCTTAAATCAGTTCAGAATAAGATGCTGATCATGAATGTATACATATATATATATATATATATATATAAATATATATGTATATATATATATAAATATATATGTATATATATATACACATACATATATATATATATATATATATATATATATACACATATATATTTATATATATACACATACATATATATATATATATATACATATTTATATACATATTTTTTTTTTAGGAGTCTGTGAAGCTTATTACAACAGAGCTTATTACTGGAGCTTACTATTACGTATTACGTTTTGTGTGTGTGAAGTGAATATACGGCATCATGGGTTGGTGAATACAAAAAACGAAAAAAAATTTTTTTTTTCGATACTGCGCGATACCGGATTGGCGTGATCGAGTTTTCTTAGTTTTTTGCTATCGAATCATTAATGGAATATACGGGGAAAATTTCATGATTGCATCTGTTGTAGGTTATAAGAAATAAGCAAAAAATCCAATTTTTTGAAAATAAAAGTACCGTTTGATCGGTACAACATATATAGAAAGCCTTCAAATATGATACTTATACATATACAAATATATATATAGGGTATCTAAAGTTTCCTTTATATGAAAAGAAACATACCTCGATATGTTCATTACTTTTTATAGAGAATACAAGAAAAATAACGGAAAAATGAATAAATAAAAACTGAATTAAAGCTGCAGGAATCGCATAACACACGCGTGTATGAAAAGAAGATAAATGGAATACAACAGAATAATTATAAACTTCAGAAATGTAATGCTGTGAAATCCGCAGTTTGCGATCATCTTATGCGAAATTATGGTGGAATCAAACCATCATTTGAGACTACAATTGAGCAAAGGGCTACATACGGCCGAAATATGAACAAAGGTGTGACAAAGAGAATTTTCAGCATGGCAATGTCCAATCACACGGTACAGTGCCAGGCAGAAGCTACTTGAAAACATTCAAATGGGGATATCTTTCCTTAATCACCGTGCTCTCCACATGTAATTCTCTAACGCTATGGCTTATTGTAAACAACGAGTTATGAAATATCTGGCAAAAAATTATTTCATTCTTGCATTTCTTCGTTAAAGCGAAAGATGATGTGGCCTTACGAAAAAGTAATGCCTAGCAAATAAGAATACTTTCAGTAATGAATTCATTGCCATGTTTTCGAAATAAAATCTCATAACAAAAATTTTCGCAAAACAAAATTCTTTAAAACTTATTTTGTGCCCAAAACGTTGTTTTCAAATAGTTTACTTAACAAAAATTGCTCCTTTTTGTTGTCTTTACTTTACTGTTAGTCATAAATTTCGGTGCTAGTACGTCGTTGTATACTCTACACCATTTACTTCTTGAATAAAGAGAAAAAAACAAAAAAAAACATTGAAAAATTTCTTAATGAAATTGAAGTGCAATTTAATAACGAACATAACCATCCCAACATATTGATGTAAAATTTTATGTTTAATAAACAACATGAAAAAATATTATATCAAATGATCATAGAAGCAATTCAAAGCAAACTATTTCAAATTAAATTAAGAACGAGAATCTATTATGCGCATAAAGTTTATTAGATCGTTCGTCATAAACAAGCTGAGAATTTAATAAATAAAAAGTGAAAACTGAAATTGCATATAAAAAGAAACGTTTTTATATGCGAATGTATGGGATTTGCTATGAATCGTCCTTTACGTTTTCTTTCCACTAGCGAAGAAGATGAGTATATTAAATTTATGAGGTCATTATGCCATCTCTTACCATGCACATCAGAGATTTTAATTGAATTCTCAATTAGTTAGCTTCCAAGCAACGTAAATATTCAAATCGATTTGGACCTTCGATCGATTTTTATTTCTTATTTTTATTTATTATTTTTTTTCTTATTTTTATTTTATTTTCAATGCTTTTTTTAAAGGAATAGATTGAGAGTGAGAACGAACTATAAAACAGCATAACAAACATGATTCTTTCTGCTTGTAGAGCACTTCCTGTTATCTTAATGAGAATTTTCAAACAGTTTTGACGTCCAGTTGACATTTGGCGAGTGAACGAATAGGATATCGTTAATGTATTCGGTTACTTCTCAGAAGAATTACTCAAAATTTTATTCGACAGAATATGGTTTTCGAAAAAGGATAAAATTCACTAATACGCTAATAAAGTAAAAGTATGCGAGGCGGTAGTCATTTGCAACAGCGAGTTTAAAATTATAAGGAAGGCTTGAAGAAAGGTCTGCAAAAAAACCTTGAACCTGATCCTAGTTCGGCGCGACACGGTCACTAATGAAAATATGAAAAGAGCAAAAAAAATTGTGCTTCATATGCTCATGTGATGGGGTTTTTAAATAACGTTTTGAACGTAAACCTGCCGAGCTTAGCAACAATTCCAAGTCTAGCGTATAACATTATGGTGACGCTTTAAAATTCTTTAAATTGATTTTTACTATTCCCTAAAAATTAAACGAACACTTAATGGGCAAAAAAAAAAAACCCAAAAAAATAAATATCAGAAATTGTAGAACTTGACCATAATAACACGGAAGGAAAGCCTTAACTAGTTAGTAGTTAACCTATAACATCAAAGGGATCACTTTGAAGAGAACTGAGTAGATGCTGAAAATCGACATGTTTATGACAATAAAAAAATTGTAAAAATTGTAAAAATTCTAAGCCTAGCGTACAACATTATGGTGACGCTTTAAAATTCTTTAAAGTGACTTTTTATTATTCCCTAAAAATTAAACGAACACTTAACGGACAAAAACAAACCCAAAAAAGTAAATATCAGAAATTGTAGAACTTGACCATAATAACACGGAAGGCGAGCCTTAACATCAAAGGGATCACTTTGAAGAGAACTGAATAGATGCTGAAAATTGACGTTTTTATGACAATAAAAAGCATTAAAAATTCTCTTTATTTTTTGATCAACTCACATTATACTGTCAAATGAAAGCCATAAACCAAAAGGTATATAAATATGTAGTGTCGCAGAAATAGTATTGAAAATGAAAGAATTGTTAAGAAGAAAAATCAAAAATTCCTTTTATTTTCTGATAAAGCCACGCCTATTGCCCAATTTAATGTGATACGTCAAATTGGGGCGCTCATCGCCGCAAAACCAATAGCGTGGTTTTTCACTTAAAACGACGAGTGTCCTAGATTCGTTTCTAAGCGTGTATAACTTTCTTGTTTGTTTTTTTTTTCTAATGCAAGTACGCTTTGTGTTATGTTAAGGTTTTCTTTTCTCCTTTTTTTTTTTGTTTTTTTTGTTCAGTGTATGCAGACGAGTAAAGAGAGACAAGAACTTTAAGTTGCACAAATATCCTTAAGCTCTTCAATAATAACCATATATATGTATGCATGTACCCAAGAAGATATGATTGTATTTATTTGAAAGCAATATAAAGTTTATGAGAAGCATATCTACATTCACACATATGTTTAAGCTATATAAAAATGTGTGTATAAGAGTGTATGATCATCAGTGTATGCTGCTGTAGCCAAATTACATGTGTTATATCTTAGTTTATTTTATAAACATTTATGTGTTTGTGTATATACATAAGCTTGAGTGCATGAGAACGCGCACACTATCCTTTTTAGACAACTAAACATTCGCAAATGTTTTTATACTCACTTACATCCATGCAAACACACAATAACGTAAATATATATATATATATATGTGTGTATGGCATTGCTTTTATATATACATTTTTTTATTATTCCTGTTCTTGGTTTTCTGTTTCTGTTTTGTTATTTAGAAGATTATCATGGATTTGTACAGAATTTAAAAATCTTTTATTTCTGTTTCATGTTTTTTTTTTTTTTATTTTTTTTTTTTTTTTTTTTTTTTTTTTTTATTTTTTTTTTTTTTGATTTTTCATAGTTTTGCAACTGAACGCGAGTCATGTTTATATCGAAACTAACTAAACTGAACAATACTTGCATATATATATATATATATGTATAGTGTAACGAGAAAAGAAATTATTCCATTATATGAACTGAAACGTTATGTAACGTTAAATGCCCAACAGTGTATGTTTTTGTATTGAAAACAGAACAATTTTATGTGAACAATAAAATGTTGTTACATTAATTTACGGAGACATGTGTCTGCATGGTGCGTTTGCTTCCATGCATATATATGGGTAAATTAGCAGAGATATGAAATTGTATAATAAATTCATAATATTTCCCAAATAATTTATTTACATATTCTCTCTATATATATATATATATATATTTATATGCATATAAGTTTATTGCTTTTGAATGTGACAAAAATTTGCAAATTAATCGGAATTGCGCGAAATTAATCAAGCAATAAATATGCATTTGATTTTCTTTCACAATAGAATGATTAAGCGAAATGTTATTTACACGTTCGAATTATTTGATGCATTCGCAAAATCGAAATACCGCTATTTACCGCTTTTGATTTTTTGTGCGAAGTGTAGTAGTAGTTAGCAGTAAAACAATTTTATTTTCATAAATTTCAAAGCGCTTTGCTTTTTTATGGCTTTATTACGAAGAGTGACGCGGTGTAGGATGACGTCTCTTTTGCCCTTGGGAAAATTAAATTGAAAATTAATTTCCGCAAATGTAAGTATGTTTTCCTCCTTCCTCCTTCAACTACTTCATTAATAATTTCATGTTGCTATTTAAAAACCTCTTAATTATCCTGAGTTGATTTTCAACTTAACATTGACTCACCCGTCAATAAAGGGGATTCCCTCCTTGGGTTCGTAAAGGAATCGTTTAGGGGTATTCTGTGATGCCTTTTTTTATTAAATGCTTACAAACCAATGTTGAAATATTCCTCTCTAGTCTGAACACCAAACTGCAGTTATCAGCAGTGAACCTAATCGAATCAGTGGAAGAAAACTTTTTATTTTTTTGCTAATGATTTTCCCATTTAAAGCCTTCGTCTTATATAAGTTAATGGTTGAACGTAAAGTGGAAAAAATGCGTAAAATGTTGAGCTTCGCTTAGCTTGTCCGCACTTCGGACGATCTCATTTAATATCCCTTTAACCTTCTGGACTTACTAGATGTACGATCAAGCGATTTACTTATCGTGTAAACATTTCCGTATATTTAATAATAAACTTAATTTTTCCGACTCATTATCGCTGAATTCTATTCATGACACATGCTATTCCACGAATACCCCGTAAACATTCTCTTTACCATTTTAACTTTGCATACATAACATCTATAATGTTATATAGAATGATATTTACGTTTTAATCCATTAAATGCGTTTACTTTTTCAATGAGGCTTCTCCTTGATTTCATTAATGCATATTATCGTTATCATTATCAATTCATTCATTTTTAGAAGCATCAACTTACGTATTACTTTGCATTTACCTTTGTTTTGTTGTGCCTGATACTCAAACCTGTAGTAAGTAGTTCGTTAAAAATTTAACTACAATGCTTCATATTATCATCATTCGTTATCCATGTTGTTCGTTGATAAGTTATTTTACAATAATTCCCTTATTACTTTTTTCTTACATATATTTCCATATATTTGATCATTAAAATAATTGGGAATCGCCTGTTAATTTATTTATTTGTAGCTGCATATTGAATAATATTATAAAACTAATTACATTTAGTTTCTTTCACTTTTATTATACTCTACACCATTTGTTAAGTTTGTGCGGGCATACTAAGTGCCCAGACAGACTTTAGATAGACTCATCTTTTATCAGGCCGATCGATTGAAAATCATTAGGTTCATCTGTCCGTCTGTCCACGTAATTTTGTGTCCAATCTACAGGTCATGCTTCGAGATATTTTCATGAAATCTGGTACATTGACTTGCTTTGACTCAAGGATGAAAGATTTTAAAAATTATTCTGATCGGGCCATTTTTTCCACTACTTCTATATAATAACCGCAAATAACTGCATTAAACTAAGTGGTATAAGGTATTTAATGGTGGATCGTTGCTATCGTACTATAGTGTCTTCATTTGTTTAATTTTATGTGTAAATCTATACTTAATATATATATTTTCCTATGAATTTCTTATGTAAAAGCAAATAAGAATGCCCTAGTCGGGTAAAGCTGACCATTTAGACACCCTAAATCATTTTGCTTAATTAATAATAAATCAAAAACTTTACATTATTTTTACGTAAATGCATATGTGCCGCTTGTACTACAAATGTAATGAGAAATATTTGTGCCAACCTTCTGATCTATTAGCTGTAAATTAGAAACCTGTGCTCAGAATAGAGAGAGGAATCATAACGCGTCCTTTTCTTTTTTTTTACTATGACCAATCAGTCGAGAGATGTCCACTATAGGTGTAACATTTTATATGGTAAGAAATAAATGAGGAAAGATTCGAGAAAGAGCTACGGAATGGTTGCTGGCCAGTTGATGCGTGCCTGATGGGCACGTATTATGAACAAACTAAGAATATATCTCTGGAATTTCAACATTTTAGCTCAGTTTTTACGACTCAGGCCGCTCCGATAATAGACAAGCGAAATTCAAATTTAGAAGAAATCGTCCAATTCAGGTAAAATATATGCAATAAAATGAACATAAGAAAGTTTTGATTGCTTTAGTTGATTATTTCGTTTGCTGCTTGTATGTGTGTGTGCAGGATATTTTATTGTAAAATAAATAATATTTACATATTTATGTTTGAGGCGTGTTTGGAAATTAAAAGCTATCCTCAGGGTTATTTTCACAATTTTTTTTTGAACTTAATGCACTTGTAGAGGAAAACACAAAAATTATTTTTCTAAACAATATTTTGATGGGCACATTAACAGATAAATCGATCCGGATGTGCAGAGTCTCCGATGACTTCCTCCTTGTCTTATAAATGGCTGGAACGTCTAATAAACATTTTGCGGAAAGTATGCAAATAGAAAAGCAAAAATTTTGAATCACTTTTACATTGTCCCGCAGTATCAATCCATTTGACAAGGCAGGAGATAGCATTCTACCTGAAGCTGTCGTTTGCACAATTTTAGAGGTTAGGGCACATGTATGTTTAAGAAACTATATAATTTGCTAGGGCTTAACGCGGCATAGTACTAGTGGAAGAGTGGAAAAGGTAGAACAAGAAGTTCCTGGGATGATTATGAAGAACTTTGTCTACCTATTATTACGATTTATTACGATTTTGCTTAAAAGTAAAGAGAAATTAGTTACATAAGTCTGCACCACATTGCATTACCATAAGGCACTTGTCAGTTATTGCCCTTATTCGCTTTTCGCGAAACACCGTTCTAACAAAAATGATTTCCGCGAAAAATTTAGATATAGTCTCTTGAGGCTATCCGAAGATATATAGATTTTGGATATTGCTACAAAAACGGAAGCGTCACTCAGGGAGATGGTCAGTTATCTACTGGAAAAGGGAAGAATATCTGATGTATATAGCAGTGGTAGTAGCACTTTTCTGCTTGATGTTTCCAATATTTTCTGAGCAGGCCTTGAAACTGCTGAGAAGCTGAAAGATCCTACTTTTTGGTATATTATTTCCATCCAATCTCCTCTAATACTTAATACCATCAATATTTGGGTTGAAACAACTCATAACACAATACACACAGTTTTCTGTTACCATCAAATGCAAAATATTGTTGGTTGTTAACTTAAGCTCACATCCAATCTGTTACGTATTGAATTTTAAACATAAATCCATTTTTTCACTCGTTATGAACCTATAAGGAGAACATCGCCTTTTGAAGCAGCATTTCGCTTCGTCACAAGCCCTGCCGACTTTTGGATTTCCCTATGGCATTCAAATGGGTGCTGATGTTCTGCATTGGTTTCTGTCATCATTTGTTACCTGCATCTACCACATCTTCCCATTCAGAATCTTCATACTTCGTCGATGGTTCTCGACAGTAGACGGGGCAAAAATCATTCATTCTTTACAAACTGTTATAGATGAGTAAAGCTATCCTTTAGGAAGACCAACAAGAATTTACTCTTACATCTAGTATTCGAACTAATACTAATGGTAGAGAATTTGACTAAAGTTTTCATATGCGGTTGCATTTTAACCAACTCCTTGAAGTGGCTAACTTTCACATGTTTAAATATGTAAAACTTAGGTAACATACATATGAACATCAAATAAGATCCTTCTGCTTGACTATGATTGTATGTGATGTTGTGTGATATGATGCAATGACGTAATGACGAATAGAGATACAATTCGATATGGTTTTTGTTATGTTGCAGAAGAAGAATTTTGCAAAATTTTTCTCTTATTTAGAATTTTTTTCTACAAACAGATATTTTTACAAAACTTTCATGGCTAAATGATTCTTAAAGCTTATCAACTTTAAATTTGTTAAAGAGTTTATAGTCTTAGATTTAAGTTTTTAAGGTTCTGCTTTAACTTATAATCGTCTTCTGTAAAGTGCAAAAAATGTTCCCATGAAATATGGCAATGGGAAAAGAAGCCATAACAAATACGTTAAGCTTTTGCTCATATTGACCTAAAAACTTTTTACCCAAGTTCTAAGTCTAAAAATTTTTCTTTGCGTTAATTTATTTCTCTCTCTCTGCCCTTCGCTTAAATATGAAGAATTTGCGTTTCTTGTTTTCGTTGGAAACTTTTTGGAATTCAAATTAGGCAGAGAATTCATAATGAGAGCATAATTATTACGTAGACAGAGAGCTGGTATATTATTATGGAAATAATTCCTTTTTACGCAGCTGCTTATTACTTATGGCTTTTCTTTTTAAAGAAAAATGAAAAGGAAAAATGAAAAAAAAAACGAAAATAGTTAAAATTCTTTTTGCGAACATTTGTCGTTAAATTAAACAAAAAAGTCATTTTTTTTTCAGTTTTAATTGCATTATTGTTGTAAACAAAATCAACTCATGCTATGCATAAACAATTCGGTAAGAAAACAACCACACATACATAAATCCATATATATGTGTATACAAAGAAATATATATGCTTGCACTGCGCTAAGCTGAGACTGCCTTTTAGTTTAATCCATTTTCTGTGGGTAAAAACAATTAAAGGAAAAATGTAACATAGTTCAGCTGGTTCCGTTTTGCTTTCGTAAACATCGAGTATGCGTGCGAACACTAAGTTGAAAGCATTTTTACAACCATGACATTAGCTATGGAGGTATACTAATTTTGTCATTCCCTTTGTAATACTCAGAAATACATATCGAAGTTTCCGGGAAGTATTCTTAATAAACAATTTAATTCTACCCGTCCGTCCGTCCGTCCGCCCGCCTGGTATCTATTGTTAGATGTTCTTCTATGACGAGTGCTTCTTGAGCATGCTGGTCCCTTGATTTCTCCTATCTTGTATTCTCTTGATATCGGTCGTTCGTTTGTTTACTAGGAATTCCTTACTTAAACTATGCACATTCCCCCATCGCCCTATCCCTAGCTAAATAATCAACGATTACATTAAAATATATTGATAATTTTGGTATGCTTTCATTAATGACTCATACAACCCATAGATTTTTTTTTTTTATTACACGACTAATCATTAAACATTTAGGGAATTTCGCCTATTCGTATAATACCGTGACGGTTGGAAAGAAGTGAGTAAACAGAAAGGGACAGAGAATGGACCGCAGTCCAGTGAGTGTGTGCCCAATCGGTAAGTGGGATTAGTTTTACCGACTAAGCACTCATAGCAACTAGGATCAAAGTCGTAGCATTGAGATTTGAACCTACGAGCACAAACTTGATAGTGGCGATTCTTATCTACTTAACCTGCAAAAGATATTATATTGAAGGACAATTATTATCATAACAGCGTAACCGTGCATTAAGATTCCGCGTAGCTTGAGATAACATATCCAGCTTTCATTATGCTAAGTGGCGCACAAATATTGTCTAAATTGACTTTTCTGTTCCTGTGTTGATTTATTAGCTCGCTATATATAATAACCTTTACTTAACTTACAGTTGGCAAATTTTCAACGAATAAGTTCAGGATATCATAGGAAACAACGATTGAAATCACGTCAGACAATTTTGGCAGCTCATTAAAAGAGTTAGATCGGTGCGAGTTGCGGTTTAAAGAGATGCCGTGACAGACAAAATATAGGAAAAAAACGGACTGCTTGAAAAGAGAGTTGGAACAGAAGACTTTTAAAGAAAAATTAAATTAATAATTAAAATTAATAAATTAATTAATTAATGCATTAAAACTTTTAATTAAAATTCGCATTTTGAAGATGGACCTATCAACCACTTGCAAAAATATCGAAAAAAAAAGAAACGAAAAATTGCTATGTAGTTAACCTAAACTAAAAACCTAAAGTATAACCTAAAGTATAGATCGGTTATTTTAGTTTGTTTTAAGAGTTGTTTAAATATGTTAATTATCTAGTCCATGATAAATGCAAACTGAAGGTTGGGCAACAAATTTTTCTTAATTGTTACATATGTCCACTATTGAAGGTCACTTCTGTTACGGTTGGTAAAACCTAAGTACGGATTGAATAGCAATGCTGTATGTGCAACGACCCTAATGCGAAAAGATCAACAAAGCCATACTTTCCTCCGAGGAGAGCTGTGTACAGATCATTTTCTCTTTTTTGTGCGGCATCTGACAAGTGAACGTCAGCAGCAAACCGGGAAATAGTCAAAGTAAGTGCCAGAAATAGTTAACTGATGAAGAACAGAAAAGAATAACGGATGATGTCTAATCGACTTTAGATGAGCCTAGCGCCGAATTGGATAACCTACTAAATTGTAATAAATCTTGGATCTGTCACGAACTGCCATACTACCCGAAGATCAGCGGAAAAGCTAAAGTTCATCTACTTGCTATTAAATTTCCTGAACATACTTACAAGCGGCAAGATTTCTATGTAAAAATTATTGGAAAATTTCTAACGTTTTCAAACACCTTTGCCGATAACCTCTTGGCCTTATTGGTCTTAAAAAGGCTATTTTCCCAATTATTTTGGTTAATTTATTTTAATTGATTTATATTCAAAATTTCTCCCAAGAAATATATAATCGTTTGCTTCTTAAAAGGATTGCAAATGATTCTTTAAATAGATTTAATTTTAAGCATTAAGAGTTCTTAAGAGTTCTTATGCCGCAAATAATGACGAACAAAAGTAAGAAGAAAAATGTTGTGAAGACGAAAAAAATTTTAAATGTTTTCATCAAGTGCATAACTCGAGTACATCTTTAAGGCGAATAAAGGTAATTTATGTACAAAACGTACAAAAAGGAATAAGAAAAACTGAAGTGAATTTGAATTTCCCAGCACATCAGCTATATATACACATCAGCTATATAACTATTACTATTTGTAGGTGTGCTGTAGAGTTATTTTATTGACACTTCATAGTACTTGCCGTAAGCGCTAGCATTGAAACCTTTCATCGACACTTAAAGATGGCGATTTCGGCCAAAAAAACAACCGTCCAAGGCAGCATTACTTTGTGAAAAATATGGATTTGACACAAACAAGCCATGCCAAGTCTTTCTAATAATTACTTTATTATGTTAAGCTCCGAGTTAAGAACAACTTAATATGTAACACATTCGTCAAGTGCAATAAACTTAATTTTCTGAGGGGAATTTTCTTTTTCGGGAAAAAGGTGTAAGGAATGTCTTCAACGTTCGTGCAGAAGTCTACGTCGATCGAATCGAAGCAGAATTTTGTGAGATGTCACTTGCAGTTTTGAACGTCGCGTGGAACGTCGCTTACAAACTACAGCGAAAATTTTCATTGAAATTTTAAGAAAATATTCATCGAAGTCTGGTATTTCGTTATATTTTGAACTTTTGAAGAGAAAAACCCGTGCAATTGATGCTCTGCCGAAAAAGGGGAAAAAAGCATGTAAAGACAACTGTTTCCGAAAAATCATTGCAGAAATTTCTACTTTCAAGAACCCTTTCACCCTTCTTATCCGCTTTGTCACTCCCAATGCCTATCAAATTTGTCCTTACTTTGCGGCTGCCGACTTCGACTGTTATCTCAACAATCAGTGGACCGTTGTATCTTTTTTTTTATTGTTTACAATCTCTACATCGTCTTGTAAAATTATCTACACCATCCGAAGAATGAGTTAAAATTGTTTCGAGGGCACAGACATCAATAGATGCATAACACTATCCATAGAGAAAGAGTTTGCCAGTGTTAATCCATTTGCACCATTTAGGAAAGTGAAAAATTAGCTCAGTGCTTGTTATAGCATCAGAATTGAAAGGTTAAAATAAAAAAACTCATAAGATATGAAAAATAACACACAATGTATACAAACAATTCATGCTAACAATGCTTACACATATGTACACTAAAAACATTTTCAGGAATTTAGTCTAATAACTTTGCACAGCGTGATAGTATTCGAAATGGTTATCTCTGCATCCAGACGGTAGTTATCAAATTGAACCGTTTTCAGTTATGTTATCTCAATTCACTAACTTTCTGTATATGTGATGTAGTTATGAGGCATAAAAATTTAGCGCACATATATACGTTATATATATATATGTGAGCATCCATAACAATGTCCAGCAAATTCTTCTAGGTTTTGGGTGCAACTGTGTTAAACAAAGAGCTTACACGCTTACGAAATAAATATTTTTCCTCTTATTAATTGTGCAGAAAATACTACTCTTTGTGGCAAAATATTGAAAAGAATTTTATTAAGGAAGTGGTTTGAAATTTTTATTTTTATTAGTTAACCATAGTTAACCATAACTAAAGCAGTTACCAAATTCACATATGTGATAAAATGAGCCTGAAACGAATCGAAAGGAAGTGCTTAAGAAGGAAAAAACCAAATGCGGATTTTTGACGCTTTACCAGTCGACGTCATAAAGTCTTACTCAACGCCTTACTCAACAGATTAAAAACAATTTGCAAAGAAAGGGAAAATTTTTCAATAAAATTAGTTTTTAATAAAAGGGCGCAATATTTGCTGAAGGCAGAAGTTAATTGAGTCGAAAAAGTGGATTCAAACGTTAATATATAAGTTCTTGTCATTAATCGATTTGTAAATAGATCTCTTAAGAATTGCAAGTAAAATCTACGTTAACCTAAATATCACAATTCAGTGATACGAATTTATTCTCCAAAGGAGTTGGATAGAGCGAAAAGATCGCAAGGAGTCATTTTGAGAAATCATACAATGTTATAAAACAATAATTGTGGCTGATAAGTGGAATCGGGCATTTTCTTTATAAAGATTTAATTAATTGATCACTGGTCGAAAGAAAAGAATTTTAAAAAACATTTTACAACATCCCTGACGTTTTCGAATATGGGATTTACTCGCATGAACTCGAAGAAGAACAAGATATCAAGCATGATTTGCATCTATCAAGATGAAGCCTTGAAGTCAATCGCAGTTGAAAGGTTTCGAAATGCTTTTTAAAAAAAAACGACCATATCATCCCTGAAAGTTTTGAATCCAGAAAAATAGTTAATTTTCATTGTTGCAGTTATTAGATCGGCATCGAAGTACAATATTTCCGTTTAAATCACAAAGCCTTATTCCGATGAGCATCATTATTTTCTTAGGTCGGCTGTATCGCAACTGACATCTGTGACGAATTTGATCATAATATCTGCAGTAAATACTGAAAAATACTTTCACTACTACTGGCGTAAATACTTCTTTACTGAATTTTTGGAATCGTGTGCGATGGCTTCAGTCAAATGAAATAATGTTCTAAAACTCGAGAATAGTCACAAAGGACGCTGACCACTAAGCAAAGTGAATGGGTCGACGGTAGAACGGTATAAAAAAGTAGTAGAAGAACTATCGTAATGCGAGAAAAGTTATTATCGTGACTCAAGCCTCACACTCAAGGAGTTGTACAAGATCGATTGCATCGAACCCAAACGATATTTGCATGATGTCGATCGATACTCCGCATATTGTTTACCATTTTTTTTTTAAAAGTTGTTTGCCCGTAATTTCAGCGAAATGACGCATAATAAATACTCTGATAATGTTCCTTGCGTGAGTAGTTTCCTCCTCTACATGGGTTTTACAATGCACTAGACCACGATTATCGAAGAAACTTGATTTTGCTGGTTTTTAATCGCAGTAATATAGTTTTTCGGAAATATGGTAAAAATAGGGGAAAAGCGAATTCTCAGACACCCTAACTGTATGAGTATTGAAAACATCGAATTAATGCAATTTCTCTGTGATTTATTATTCAAAGCTCGTTCTCATTGAAAAACAAACTGCGTAGAATACTAAGCGGAAGAAGTTATTTATGTATTCACCACTTAGTTTTCAAAAATGTTGCGTTCCCTAGGGAAAAGGGTATTATTAGGTGCTTGTATTTATTTTGGTCATTTTTTCACATGAGGAAAATTGGTACATATATATATATATATATATATATATATATATATATATATATATATATATATATATATATATATATATATA
>KK502572.1:451923-469140 GCA_000688735.1 Glossina austeni
ATTTTTAACGATTTTTTGAAATTTGGTATGTTAGTGTAAAATGGATATGGGAGAACACCCAATGCGGCCAAACTAGAAAATGTCACCTATATTCACCTATATCACGCACCTATATAAAAGCACCTATAGAATAAGCAAAAAAAATTGTATTTGCAAACATAACTATGCGTATGTCAGCAATCCTTTTTCGGGCGCGTCATGAATGTAAAGTTCATGCTTTGTTTTTTAAAGAGCCCCATCTAAACATTAGATAAGTCAATCCATGATCATGCAAATGGTGAACAGGTTGTTGAACACAGTCTAAGTTTCGTACGTGATGGATGAAATTGGCTTGTCATCCACTGACACAGATATGTTCATTACCTAAAAAAGATGAAAGGGTTTTGTGCTTCTTTTCTGTGAACTATTTAGTCGTAAGAGATTTAACTGGAATCGTATGAAAATTTTCTTTACATAATGGACAGGCGAAGTTACACAAGAACGGACATCATACTTGATGCTTAATTGTGTTTTTTCGAACACCAATATCGACTACGCAGTCGATCCGGCAGTCATTCTCGATAGTATCGTGTTGTGAGTTTACATAACTCGATTGCTGTCGAATCGAGTAAAGTATTCCAATGAATTTCACAATTTTTGTGAAATTGTATTTAAACGAATAACAATATAAATGCAAATAATTGCCAAGAAGAAGAACAAGCTACATAATTATAACTAGGCAAAGCAATAATACAAGTGAATTAATTTTCATTTATATTTTTTTTTATTTTTTAATTATATTTTTGTAATCCTTCCATTCTTCTTTTAATACTTCTCAAAACTGTTTTTTTTTTTTTTACAATTTCTTGCTGCTTGCTTCTTCATAATATCCTTTTAATTTATGGCAACTGAAAAGGGAAAATAATTGAAACTGAAAGGGAAAAATTTGGAAATAGTTATTTGCTTTTCCACAACATTTTGACATTTCCGTTAATAATGAGATTACGTAATCTTTATAATTATGAATTTTATCAAATTTATGTATTTCGTAACAATATTAAATATTTTATTTTCCATTTGAGTATGCTATTCGGCAACAAGGTTATAATCGAGAGGCTTTTCACTCGATAGCAAAATAAATACGTACACCCAATTCTCTTTTTACACGATTTTTTTTACACGAATTTGATTTAACACGAGTTAAAAAGAAAAAAAAATCTTTTTTTACACGAATTATTTTGTTTTAACACGATTTTTAATATTCCAGGAAATTCTCTTGAATCCCACAGAGCAAAGAGCGAGATTTTTCGACGACTGTACGAAGCGTTTAAATTATTCTCAGAAAAAGTCGCTGAAACTCGGTAGATTTTAGTGACAAGAATTTTTTAATATTGTTTACCTAATTCTTATTTTACACGAATTTTTTTTTTTACACGTATTTTTTGGGAACGTATCTATCGTGTAAAAAGAGAATTAGGTCTACTCTAATAAAACTCTCGATTCGATGATCGACCACTATAAACCTAAGCGGAAAACGCCGATCGAGTTGATTCGAGAACCGTCGATTAAGATTGCTGCAAAAGGCAACAATCGTACCCGATTGCCGACAAGCTATTGCGTCTATGCAATGCGGCCATTAAATGGAATAAGAAAGTGTGTTTACTATAGCAAATGTATGTATACGAAAACAAATGTAATAGGGAACGCAAAACCTCCACGTTCTATTAATGTAAGCTTGCATGTTATGTCACTGCTAGCCGTAACGAATAGCGTTATCGTGCTGTGGTCGTCCAGCTGTACGGGTGGTTATTGACTAGTTTTGTGTTATGAAACTAACATCTGCGTAGCTATTGACACGATTAAAACTGAATGTATGAAACCAATTGATTAAACGAAAGGTCTAATTAAAGAAAAGCTGCGAAAAAATGCTGACCGTAAGGCCACTATAGCAACGTTCAACATTCTTTAAATGCTTGTGTTTTACGAAAGAAAAAAATGACTATTCGATGCGAATTTGCAGGGAGTGAATGAATTTGAAATGAATGAACGCGTGGAGTTATTCGCTGCACGATAGGGTTGCTTTATTTGATAATCTTGTAAAATGGACGGTTACGAGATTTAAGAGCTCTTAGAGGCTCCTAAAACCTAATGAAGCAAAAATACGATTGCATAACGATAGTTCGGACAGGATGTGCAGATGCCGGTTTTTTCTATATAAACACACCAAAACGGTAGAGAAATAATGACTAGTTTTACATTTTATCAGATGAGACTTATTACTACAAGAGGCTCATTTCAGTTTGAGGTACGCAGTAAAGGGGTGAATGTAATCCGTATTAAATTTAAATAGTGGTTCGACAGTGTCGCACTAACATATATCTATAGCATAAAAATAAAATTTTCTACTTGGCTCAACTCCCAAAGCTTTTTACTGTTTTTCTATCTCTTACCACTTATATGCCATGTACGAGTCCTTGCAAATTTTATAAAAATGGAGATGCAAGTAATCCTTCCTACTCTTCGAAATGAAAAACTATATCCTTATTGATTAGAGCTATTGTTTTGAAAATATATGCTCGTGTACCTAAAACGTGTCACGCGTTTTCTGAAAGAAATTTTACATGAAATAACTTTTTTTTGGTTTAAATATTTTTTACTTGAAGGTTTAAAAAGGTTAAGTCGGGCAAGATACATATATACCCAACTAGATAAAAATTAAATATGAAAATGCTTTTTGACATACGTTTCCGCGAATGTGTACTCTTCCTATTTCTTCCACTTCCCACTTCTTTCTGACCATCATAGTGTTATAGAGTTACAGGCGATTGATTTCCTCTCGAGCGACTGACCGTGACATAAAAAAAACAGAAAAAACTTCATTTTTTTATGATCGAATTTTTTCACCAAAATGTTCTTTAAACACGTTTGCTCTGCAAGCAAAAAAAAAACGCACTTTCTCAGGTAGGTGTATGCGGCAATGCCTATGCACTAGAATACTAAAAACATGTGCCTAACCATTTTTACATGTCAATCAATCAAATAATGAAGAAGTCTACTGGATTAAATCAGGTGAAAATGCTCGCGCATAAAATAAAATAATTTTTTTCCGTTCGGTATGATGCACAACTAAATTGCATTTTTCCTGTTATTCCATTCGGCACTTATTGTCAACCTTTTATTTAATACTATTATCAATTAAAATTCAAATAAAAATATGAAATTTTTCATCTGTCAGTATGTGCTTCATTATAGAAATTTCGAATAAAAAAAATTTTATACAAAAAAAATTTGATGTAAAAAAAATTTGATATAAAAAAAATTTTTATAAAAAAAAATTTTATATAAAAAAAATTTTTATAAAAAAAAATTTTATATAAAAAAAATTTTTTTTCCATTCATATTTGCTTGTTAGACATTCAGTCACATTTTCAAAAAAATTTGCTTTTTGTTTCTTGTTGTTCTAAATGAAATGTTATGACATGTAAATGTATGACATTGGGGTTAAAAAAAAAAAAGTATTGCTTTTCGTGGATTCCCATGCCTAGACTTTAAGTTAAAAAAATATGAAAAGAATTTTTTTTTGTTTTTTTTTTTATATGCTTTAAGACTCGTAGTTACATGTGCAAAAACCGAATGTTAATAAATATTAAAAAAAAGTACATTTTTTTATATAAATTTCTGTAAATGACCCAATTTTTAGCGCACACAAGAAGATATTACGCTTTAAATCGCGAATTTATACACACGAGCAGTTATTTTTCTGCTTTGGCAGCTACGTAATCGATTTGTGCCAAACATCATACCGATAATCAATAATTAATGTGATGTGCTTCTTCAATTACATCTAAAAAAAAGTGTATTTTTTATTTTCTATTTATTACTTCAGTTGAATTAAACTGGTGCACTTGAAGCGACTTCTCAAGGTCTTAGCATTGCTGGAAGTTAGATGGACTCAAACGAGTGACGGAGAACGATTGAACGCAATCCTCCAATTCCTCTTTATTACCGTAATCGAACTAAACTCGTGTACTTGAAACGATTTTTTGAGGTCCTAGCATTGCCGAACGTTAGATGGACTCAAATGAGTGACGGAGAACGATTGAACGCAATCCTCCAATTCCTCTTTATTACCGTAATCGAGCTAAACTCGTGTACTTGAAATGATTTTTTGAGGTCCTAGTACTGCCGGAAGTTAGACGGACTCAAATGAGTGAGAGAGACCTATTGAACGGAAGCCTTCAATTCCTCTTTATTACCTCAATCGAACTAAACTCGTGTACTTGAAATGATTTTTTGAGGTCCTAGCACAGCCATAAGTTAGACGGACTCAAATGAGTGAAAGAGAACAATTGAACGGAATCTTCAAATTCCTTTTTATTACTCCAATTGAACTAAACTCGCGTACTTGAAACGATTTTTTGAGGTCCTAGTACTGCCGAAAGTTAAAGGGACTCAAATGAGTGACGGAGAACGATTGAACGGAATCTTCAAATTCCTTTTTATTATCGCAATCGAACTAAACTCGTGTACTCTAAACGATTTTTTGAGGTTCGAGCATTGCCGGCCGTTAGATGGACTCAAATGAGTGAAAGAGACCTATTGAACGGAAGCCTTCAATTCCTCTTTATTACTTCAACTGAACTAAACTGGTGTACTTGAATCGATTTTTTGAGGTCCTAGCACAGCCATAAGTTAGACGGACTCAAATGAGTGAAAGAGACCGATTGCGAAACGATATGACTTGACTTTCCTATAAAAATGTCTTGTAAAGCCAGATCAAGTCCCTGCCAAGAGCTGGCAAGTACCTACCTACCTACCGCATAGTCCAGTAGATACACTCGCGACTGCCAAGTCTATGATCGCCACGTCGAATCTCAGACCGGCAGTGTTTACAACATAGTTACGTAGATTTATGTTTCCCTTTAATATATAATGTGTACTGATTGCAATCTTCAATATATAATGTGACAATTTTGACACTTGGAATTAGCTTAAGTTTTCTAATACTTTAAACCTCAATACATTCTAAGCAAAAAAATTGTCTGCTTTGAAACTGAAAACCATGAACTTTGCTTGGCTTTGACTATCTTCTCTATAATTGCGTAATTTAAGACCTTTAGCCTTAAGCGTATTGATCAATATGGCTGTATGTGTAATTGTGGCCAGAGATGAATAAGTAAACAAAGAAATAGTTCTGGCGAATACATACACGTAAACGACACATACTCAAAATTACTCCCGCAATCCATTATCCCATGATAATCGAAGAAAACCAAATGTAATCAGCTTTTGATCGCAGCAGCTTTGATTTCATGAACTAAATGAAGACCTTGTGCTGTAGACGTCAATCTTGATTTCGCTTTTCTGAGAATTGCAGACAAATACAAATAAAGAATGAAAGATGAATGGAGAATAAGGGTAAGCGATAAGAAGCGCTCTCATACTTGCGAAAAATGTACACACTTCAAAGGTACTTCACGTTAATGCCCGAATTTTACAAAGGCAATGAAACAATAAATCAATTTTACCTTAACCTAAATTCAGTTAGGGAACGAATATAGTAAATATTTTATACTTTAAGTTTTGAAACGGAAAATATATATTCTTACCAAAGTTTAACTTTTTAAATTGCTCACTTACGGCAAATTTGCTGAATATCTTTGCGCGCACATATACGTATATATAGCTTTTGATGGCGATAAAACTAATTGGCTTAAGTTCTCTCATCAATTTTGGTTTTATATCCTATTTGAAACTTTTCTGACTCTTTCGTCCCCAATTCCTTTCATTGGTTTGAGGTCGGTCATGCGGTATACTACGGTTTATGGATACTTTTTTTTTCACAATTTTCTTTGCAAAGCAAGAGAAATGCACTAAAGTAACCATTTCGTTATTATAAATATGTAAAGAATTTTTCTTTTTTTGTTTTGTTTTTGTAAACTTTCGAAAAAAAAGCAATTTTTTTACTTAAATTTAAGAGAATATAATGAAGTTGATAAGTGCAACCTAACCGCTTATTTCTTAGCAAAATTTTTGCTAACATTATTTAAAATGATAATCATTTTAAACGTTACTTAATTATCGAATTAATGTTGCGTTCAACGATTTTCAAACAAATGAAATGGAAAAACAGTTTAGACACAATACCCTTCAGAAGCAAATAAATAAACAACAAACGTGCCGTTTTCAACCAAATAATGCACCGTATCTTCACTTTTGCTTGTTTTGTTATCTAAATGTAAATTATGTTTAAAGTTGAGGTCGTTGAAAGAAGTAAGAAAATCTACAAAAACTTTGCTTTACATCGCTTGCAGATGCAAAAACTTACTTAAATGAAGAGTATTCATAGAAATACATAGATACACACACACACACACCTCTACCTATAGTCACAGTTAAGTGCTTATTTTATCCCAATTCCACTAACGACAAACTTTCCTAACAAATTATAACAATACCAACAAAGCCAATGACGTGAGAAGGAAAACTGAAAGCAGCGAAGAAAGAAAAGAGAAAAAAAAANTGCTTCCTTTTTATGAATTAAGTTAAACTTGTTATTGCAGGCAGTTGAACATGATTACTTTGCGTCTATTTACACTAATATTCTTGCTTGTATACTTCAACATTTAAGTCCAAACAAGTGAGTGGCAACAGTGAGTAATAAAAGTAAGTTTTACAGTAAAATGACCCAAAAATAAAAAAAAAATAAAAATAGAATAAAAAAAAGCAGAAAAAGAGGAAAATAGATTAAAAAAATAGACAAACAAAGAAAAGAAATTTATTCATATTTAAAACGAATTTCGGATGCCTGTCTGCCTATCGCCCGAAGTATAGCATGTATATATATATAGAAATATATGAGATTGGCTGAATAAATAGCAAACTGTTTAGAGTCAGCTGAACTTAGGCTATGCATTAATATTGAAGGCTTAATTTAGTTAAGATTGTAGATAGAAGAAAAATGAAAGCAACGCATTCATAACTGAGTCGGTCAACTGAAGTTGTACTGTGTAAACGGATACCTCAGTGCAAACATTCCGCTACACGGCAAAGATTGAAGTACGATATCAGTAATATGGGGATGTTAAGAAGAATGGCTTTAGCGAAACATACCGGTTCCGCTGATTTTATAAACATAATTTTAATTTTTACAAAAGACCCTGAGAGAGAGTTCCTTGGCGGAAGTGTGGGAACAAAAACTGGTGAGTCAATATTATCATTTAACAACTTGACCAAGGTAGGTAAAGGAAGGTAATGCCTAAGATAAATAGATTATGTTTCTTGAGTGAAGATAACCATACAAGCAGGACAGGACTTCTTTTTGTATGGATTCAATTACAACGATAAAAAAATCTTTTAGTTCACGTAAATTTAAAATGGAGTCCAAGTTTCTCATTTTTTTTCTTTTTTTTTGCAACGCCCACAACTACTTTAACGAACGAACTGACGGACAGAGTTTGTTAAATCAATATAAAATTTCCTGTCTTCGCTTTGATATTTATTCTTTATGTTGTTGTCCATGTTTTTTGAGTATATTATAGTCAAAGGAATCGTCAAATTCATTACTAGATGACATGTTCGTTAAATAAAATCAGTTAAGACAGGAAGAGGTGAGAGGTGAGAGAAGAAAGAAAGTTGCCGTCACTTAAAGTAACTAAATTAAATTTTTTTTTTCAAACAGCACTGAAATAGTGCGTATAGAGCGAGCGTGATACGATAAGTAGATCCCTTTTATTGTTTCCTATAAATCTTAAGTAAAAAAAAAAATTGTGTAGTTTTCATTATTTAGATTTTCCACGGGTTCCGCTTGTTTTTCATTTTCCTTTTCAGATGTATGAGAAAATCATTTGTCGCAAAGAGAGAGAAACAATAAAATCTTTGGACGCAACCTACTCTAGGCAAATAAGCGAAACGAAAGTAAAGACGGAGAGACTAACGGTCTCACGCACGTCACAAGTCACAAGGCATATTTTTTTTTTGTTTGTTATGAGCAAACTGATGACAAAGAATTTAATCTTCCCTACCGATGCGAAATATCAAACCTGATACAACCACATACAAAATGTATGTGATAAGAGAATCGATTCTTTTCTCTTATAACATGCGATCGGTTACAACGCCCGAATAGGGCTGCAAATCTCAAAAGTCTACATATATAAGGATATCTGTTAAGGTTACTGCTTGAAGTTGAGAAAAGTGTAATGAACTTAACATACTTTTCTCTTTTATAGAAAACGATAAAAACATGAAAATTTGTTATTCTTTGATGAGCGGAAAGTTTATGAAAATTAAAGGTCGAAAAATAACTTTTTCTAAGAAAAGAGCAAAATAAGAAAAAGGAAAAAGTAGATTATGCCAGCAGCTAGAAATGAAAAAGAGGGAATTGAAGAAAAACGGAGACAAAAGTACACAGGAGGATGTAGTTTTTAGAGAACTTGCGAGTAAAAAAAGTCATTTTCTTTTTCAAGTTTTGAAAACACTTTATAATAAAAATGCCATCACCTGTAATTTATTATAAATATTAGAAAATGAAGGCAAAAAAAAAAAAAAAAAAAAAAGATTGTTTACAAATAAATTCCTAAGCATTAAGCGAAAATTGATGGAATTTAAATTTAAAAGAATCATTAATAAAATACATTTTATAATAAAATGGAACTCATAAGAAATTCGCAAAACTTCAATAATTTGGAAAAATGTAAACAAAAAACTAATAATCGTATCTTATGTTCATTTATTATTGTGGTGTTGCTCTTTTCAACCTAATGTTTACTCGGAATCAATAATTTATTCAAAACAATAACTAAATAAAAATCTAAATGGCATGACGATATATTGCCATATATTACAAAATACGTGTATGCAAAATATAACTCTTATCCTATACCCTCCTATATAGACTTATAGTTCTATATACATATAGGTATATATATATATATATATATATATATATATATATATATNGAATTTTATATCAGCATGAATTCTTCACTTGGCTTAGCCTAGCGTTTACCTATTTGCCCGCTCGGTATTGCTCATATAAGACCTGTAGAGTCACTACATTTTTTATTGGAAAAAAAATTGATTATACTAAGACTAGGTATGCGTTGATTGTTTAAGTGCAGACCCTTTCATATGCTTGCCTACATGTACGCATGGACATCAAAAGTTCGTTCGCTTTTCTGTCGATTAGCTGATTGCTCGTCTGCGCGATTCCGTTTATATAACCCTTGGCTTTTACTCTTCGAGTGCACATTTGCTTCACTACCCATCAATTTGACTGGCTGTCCATCTATCTATTGATTCATTTCTTTGTTTGCTCAAGCTTCTCTTTCTTCTTCCTCTCACTCTAAATAAGCCCACGTTTGTGTTTGTCTTTGTACCCAGTTATCCGTCTATTTCCGGATTCATTTCTTCATCAGGCGGTGCCTTTGTCTCTCCGTTTGCTGGTCCGCAGGGAGTTGAGTTGTCAGGCGGTGCCTTTGTCTCTTCGTTTGCTGGTCCGCATGTAGTTGAGTTGTACGTCTATCTTTCATTTCTTCCTCTACCTACAGCTCTCTCTATCACCGTATTCAGGCCCATATTCTTGCTGGCGTGACTTTTCAGCTATCCCTCTATCTGCTGGTCTATCTCTTCGTCGCCACATAGCATTACATTGTGAATATATTTAGCAATGGATGTCTGTTTCCTGTCACCATGCCCCTCTGTCTGCTTTCTCACCTGTATTCCTCACTGCCGGTAAATTTGTGAGTTTCTTTTGTACGTTGTGCATGCATTCTCCCAATTCCATATCAACTTATTCGCCTACCCGTTTGCTTTTCTACGCCTGCGTTTGTTGATCTCCTTCTCCAACTATTTGACCGCTTGCGTTCTCAGTAAATCTTAGAAGAATGCATGTTTTCTCTTCCATTAACTTGGGATTATAAAGCAAAAATGCCAACTGCCCATTAAACATCTTTCGTCCTGCTTCTATCTGTCTTTTTAAGCAGCTATCTGCAGAGGCATTTGCATCCCCTCCCGTATATGTCTGATTGCTTGTTCATCTTTTTATTTGTCTCTCTGCGATCAATGCGTTTGAGTCCATTTGCAATTCGGAAAATGGAAAGAGAGCAACTTGAGCAAGTACAACGAAACATAAATAACGCATATATATACATATATATATGTGTACACATGTATACAGTATATACATGAAAATGTTTACTTAAGTCTACCTACTCACAGTTCGGTTTAGATCTACTCTTCAGCAAATTATATCCGATAATGAATCCATGTAAATGACGAGTGGTAGTGTGATTCGTTTTAAACCGAACATATTTTCTTTAAAATTTTAAAATATATTTTGTATTTTACATTCATTTTACCATATTGTTGAACGAGAAACAAATTTTAGTATACCGGAACAATGTTTACATGAACCAATACGTATAATATGCCCAAAGTTTTTTGATTTACAATGTGCCCACAAGTATGTTCATAGAGTCTGCATAAATTTTGTTTCTTTTTCGACGGCAAACTTCATGTTCTAGAACATATTTATAGCAAATAAATACAGACTAACCCAATTCTTAAGTATGGGCACTAAAATCGTTGTGCATTAAAATCGTTGTCCAAATTTTTTTTTTTTGATCATTGTATACATATCTAAATGCAAGTAAAACATATACGTGTTTAAGTCCATAAGCACCTATTCGCATTGCAATGTGCTAAGCATTCCCTAGATTATCTCGTATAACTAGCTTACTTTGTACGGTGATNTTTTTTTTTTTTTGTTTTTTTTTTTTTGCTCTTCTCAGTTTTTATGGCACTTTAAACTACTCTTAAATTGCGACTTAAATGTGCAGAAATATTACAAAAATGAAAAACTTCCCACAGGACACAATAGTGGTAGTAGTTTAGAAATATTTTTAATATTGGGAGAAAAAGAAAAAAAAAACACTCAAACGCTATATGTATGTGCACATTGAAAAAGTATGCCATTAAATTGCCACAGCCGACAGTTTGCTATTTATCTGTTTAAAAATTTATCATTTTATTATTAATTTTTTTTTTATTTCATTTTTAAAGCACACACCACCCGCAACGTTCAATGCCCATATAAACACCTTAGGGGGTGCCTATGGGAAATGTTTTTTTTTTTGTTTGAATTTTCAAAAAAAAAAAAAATATGAAAATATTAATGGAAAAAAACTTACCGCTCTTGTGGCATATGCTAAACACCAGCATAGCCATAAATATCACAGCGTACGATTTATGTAGTGTGTGAGGCCATCGTATACTAAACCAACAATGTCGATGACGCCAAACAAACCTACATGCTGTAGTTGATAAGCCTTTAGCAGTTTTTCTAGGTGTTGCCATGGGTGCTAAATGGGAGTGAAATGTCGCTGATTTAAATTTTCTTTCTACCATGGTTGCCGATGTTGCCGCTGTTGTTGTTGTTGTTGTTGCTGCTGCTTCTGTTGTTGCATATTTCTCCCTGGAATATAAATATTTTGGTTGCTTTGCGCTAACCTCACTTCCTATTTCTCGTCGTCGTCTAGTTTTTCTCCTCTTATTTTGACATAATTGAACTTGTTCCAGTTTCGTTGGCGGTCTTATATCTCTTCCTGTTGCTTTTGCTGTTGTTGCTGTTGCTTTTGCTGTTGGTAATGCTGTTGTGTTTTTAGTCACTGTGATGGGTGATGTTAATAATGTTGTCATATTCTTGCTATCGCTTGCTCCAAGACAATAGCTACCGTTATTACCGTTACTATCATGGTTATTACTCTTACGGTTACTCTTACTTATATCGTTTCGTTGATTACTGCTTTTGTTATTGTAATTTATATTCATGTTGTGCTCCTTATTATTTATACAATGCATTCGTGCCATTTTTCTTACATTATTTACAACTATTTTACATTTATTATCAACATCAACATCATTATGATCGTCATTATCATTATTCTTAGCAAAAACAGCAACGACAACATCATGATCATCATTATTATCATAATCGTCGTTATCGTCGTTGCCGTTGCCGTTGCCGTTGCCGTTGCCGTACTTAACAGTATGACAATGACTACTTTGCATATTTACATTTTTGCGGTTATTATTGTGGTTGTTGCTGTTGCTTCGGTTATTATTGTTCTTATAATAATAATTAGAATATTTCTCATTTCCACTAGCTCTACAACTATATCCGTAACGTCGACGTTTACGCTTCCGACGCGAGGTTTTACGCACTTTACGCCTTAATGGCGCCTTACTGCCACTACTATTGTAACCGCTAACGCAATGTCCATTCAATGCTTGCAAAGTACTTGTAAATAAGTCCATCCACATAATGCTGTTGTTTGAATTTAAGTCTTTTTACCGGAATGTCTTCGAAACTCTGTCTCTCTTGTCACTTTATTTATTCAGCTTGTTCATCTTATTTTTGTTGTTTTTTCCTTTCATAATTATTATTATTATTATTATTTATTATATTTCCATTTATTAGGGTTTGAAGAAAAAAGATTAAATTTTTAGCCTACACTTTTACACATCATTTTTCATATTTTCATTACTATTATTACTATTTACAGCAGAATTGTTCGTTTATTATATTTATTTTTATTGCAAATGAAAAAATTTCCTCACAATTTTTCATATATTTGGCGGAAATTAAAATTTTTATTTTCCTTTTCTCTACGGCCTTCGATCATAATCTACCGGTCAGCGCTTCAATGAAGAGTAACTCGTATCATATCATCGTTTTAATGAATGAATTTCTCTGAATTTTATTTCACTTTTTTATTATTCTACCTTTGCATCAACAAATTCATTTACTTTTGGTTACGTTTCGCGATTATTTTATCATTTAATTACGTTTTAAAGCCCATTCATCGCTGAGTTCACAAGTTTCCATGACAAGTAAGTAATTCTTTCTTCTTTTTTGCCTGAAAACAAAAAGACAAAAAAAATTAAATAAAATTTAATTAAAATAAAAAAATAAATAAATGTATGAATGAATTTATCATTTTAACTTTTAACAAGATGTAAATAAACATTAAAAGTTCTCATACGGTATACCTAACAACCATGTGTTACGTATCCACAATCGTTTTTGTTTCTTTTCTTTTTTTTTTCTTTCAGTTTTATTTGATATTAATTACACTCTACAATGCCGGTAAGTGTATGTGTTACAAAAACGAAGGTAATGGTTATGTACAGAATGAAAAAAGAAAAAAAAAAAATGGTAAGTTAAAAATCTTTGAGCAGATCATCTAAAAAGTATTGAGCGTTTAAGGGCCAATTCATTTAATCAATTCGAGCTCGTATGCATCGCTATATGAGATTAATTAGCATTGCCTTTGAGAGTATGAACTATATTTTCTAAACTATCTGCTATCAATGATGAACATTCGATTTTGTGGTAAAGATATTCTTGTGTTTGCTTATGTGAATTGCATCTCTCTTTATATGCAATCTCATCTTCTTTTTTTGTAATCAATAGTTTTCATTAAGGTTTCCTTTGATTTACGCAAATACTTCGTCACATTGACACTTGAAGGTGCTAAAGGTAAAATAGGTTTATCGCCTAATAAGTAACATTTGCAAATTAGAGACTCGATAAGTATAAGCATAAGTATTCCCAAGCAAAGCACTATCCTAAATTAATTTTGATATATTTGTCCGTTCATTTATTTATCTTGGAATAGAACACGAAGAGAGGAAAAGTGCAAGAGGCAATGGAAACTTGACAAATGTCCTTTTAGTTAAAATTTCAAAATGGAAAGATTCTCGGAGAGAAATTCTAGAAACTCGAATTTANATCGGCAACGCTGATCTCTTACATTGCGGGTCTTATCGAAAAACTTTAACGATTTGTAACATAAATTCCCGTTGGTAGAAAGCGATGACTTCGCTTCGTTAAGCGAAAACTTCGCGAGAACCAATTTGATGGATCGCCAATCGCTTGATGGTAATATATAATGTTATAGATATGCTATGGATAGTGTATCTATCGATTGATTTCACTTAAATAGCCTTGAAAGCTATATGTTGTTACTGCGATGAAAACTATTGCAATCTTAGTTCGATATTTTTAAATTTAATTACGAGTCCATCTCCTTTTCCTTCTAATTTTTCCTTTTAACATTATGACAGGCTTTATATGTCGTTGCATTTGATTCATTTCTTTGATGCTTAATTGCTAAACTTTAAGATCCTGTCACGCTACAAAAGTAAAGCAATACTTGTTACCTTCCTTATTATTTCTTCTTATAACTGGTCTAAAAGAGAATTTTTATGGCTGCATTTTAGCAAATCACAAATAAGATAAAAAAAAAAAAAATCGAAGAGAGTTCAAAGAAAGTGCAAGGAAGAAAACTTCCTATCGTCATGTTTGAACGCTGAACGTGACGAGAAGTGAAAAGTCAGTCGATGATCGACAATAAATGTGTTTAAGGATTTAATGTTAAGTAACAAAAACCAACAAACAAAAGAAAAAATTGTTGATAATGAAAAGAAATGTAAGAGAAAAATAAGAGGCTTTATGGCCTTACGGAAGGTAATCGGAAAGCAAAGCGCAAGGCTTGAAAGGCTTGGTACAAAATCCATGAGGATAAACCAACTTATCTTAATAATAGCTCGAATTGTCATATGTATATGTGTATATATATATATATATATATACATGTATAAGTGACTGTTATTATGCATGAAAACGATATATTAATTTTATTATCCTGTTTGGAAACTATACAAGATGTACATATGTGTACATTCTAGAAAACCCTCTGTAAACATGAATTTTATATCAGCATGAATTCTTCACTTGGCTTAGCCTATCGTTTACCTATTTGCCCGCTCGGTATTGCTCATATAAGACCTGTAGAGTCACTACATTTTTTATTGGAAAAAAAATTGATTATACTAAGACTAGGNTCTCTCTCTTTCTCTCTCTCTCTATCTCTCCCGAGACCAATAAAACATGATTATATCAGCATCATTGCTGGTAAAGCTGGTAAGACAGGCTATACAAAAAGCGATGCAAAGACACAACCAGCATAAACTAGTTGCTGGTCATCCACATATGAAATACAAGAGAAATAAATAGAACTTAATTTCGATTCTGTTAGTTTTGCACCAAAGAACATAAGCCCGATAAATCACAAACAATAACCAAATCGCACTCAGTTTCCAATGACTGATGTGGTTTTTGTTGTTGTTGTTGTTGTTGCATTTTCGTTATTGGCAAAGCTTGTTGAAAAGTTACTTTAATGGTTAATAAATATTCACAACTTTGAGTTAGAACACCAGAAATGTTTGAATACTTAAAAAGCAAAGACAATCGAATATATATTTATATAGACAACTAGTTAGATAGTCGGACCGTTTGAATTTGCAAATAAAAATTTCTTTTTAAATGTAAAAAATATATTTTATAAATATTAATAATGTAAAGTAGTGATGACGTTTTAAATCCTTGTGTACAAAAAAATTTCTTTCTCTTCATCTTTTACAATCGCATTCGAATAATCCTGGAGAAGAAAGTTAATTGAATGAAAGTGAAAAATATCTTCAATATTCTAAAATTACAATTTTTTTTGGTTTACCATAATCGTCTTAATGTGTAGTCTCAGATGTAACATAAGCGTAGATGAAGCCTTTCATGTATAACATGCTGTCTTCATGTATTATAGGTTTAGTATAAGTCAAGTCGAAAGACAATTTATTGCACTAAAGGACAGAAGAGGGGTAAAAATACAAATATAAGGCATCGGTCAGTTGAAGTCAGCTGTTTAAGGTCTCGAATGAAGGGAAATAAGTTTGGTAATGTCATGGGTGACACAGGCAACGAAAAAGTTCGTTGTTGCGCTTCTTGCGCTGGCTGTCAGAAGGAGGAGTAGGCGTGCTCTTGTCTTCTTTTTTTCTGCTGTTGACTGATATTCAGACACGTTTTACTATTGACTCCTTTTATATTTTACTGTTTGCCCCATCAACTGCTTCGAAGTATTCACGAATTAATAAGCAAGCGACTAAGTTAAGTAACATTTGTTGGAATGCTAGGGTTGTAGACCAAAACGGAAAGATAGTAAATGTGATCAATAAAAGAAATGAAATAATGAACTAATGAAATAATTAGTAATCCAGGAAGAGACCGCGTCTACTTAAATTAAGCTCCATGAATGTAGCTACCAAAGGTCCTTTTTAATGCGTGTACTTGGCAATGGAAGCAAGGCCATACAATAAGGAAAACGTCTGGAGGAAAAGTAATATGTAGCCTTAAACGTAAGTCATGTCCAAACATTGCTACTTATCCTGCTTGCGTTAAAAGTGTATATGAAGTTTGTGCGGACATATACAACACACAGAAGGAATTGAGATAGACTCACCTTCTATTATACGGATCGATTCCGAATCACTCTTAAAGTTACCTGACCGTCTAATTTTTCGTGTTCAGCTCAGAGCTTGATAGCTTCATTTTTACTTCTTCTGCTTCTCAAGCGAGAATGTTCACAGCAGACATTATTCAGACGGACAGACAACCAAACAAAAATGCTTAAATCGATTCAGAATTTTACGGTGATCAAGAATATATTACGAGGTCTTCTTTTGGCCTCCACTTTTTTTTCTGAAAATGGTTCTTCTGTCAGCTGCGTCTACTCAGTATTGTAGACTATGAAAATTTAATTATTTTCATTTTTTTTAGGATCATGATGATGGATATAAAAGATTCGATCACGACGGAATATGATTTTCTTATTTGCTAATTTTTAGAAATCGATATGAAAAAATTATTCTTTTATCCTGTGGACGATAGGCAGATATATAAAAAGATTTGCAAGTGTCTGTTGTATACCTCTGTTAATCTTCTGATGTGTTATTGAGAGAGTCTTTAAATAATAGTTTTCTCTTTCTTAGTTTCTCTCTTGTGTCATTTCAATAGGCTTTCGATTGTTTTACACGTTGCACGTTATGTTAATTAGGACAATAAAAATCCTTCTCGGTTAACTTTTCTCTCATTAAACATTATTAGTAAACTCAATGTTTTTTCGTATTCATAGCTAACCAAGTGAATGATTTGCAACCCAAGCAGCCATAATATCCAAGTTGACAGAACAAAAGCTTAAAAATGCATTTTAAACAATCCTTAAATATGGTATTTTATTCACGTTAATGAGCCACTGAATTACGCTAAACAAATATGGGAAACGTAGATTGGTTTGAATCGAATCTTAGACACCCATCTAGGGGAGATTTTTAAAAATC
>KK502572.1:472863-519355 GCA_000688735.1 Glossina austeni
TATGGTGTTGTTAGTAGTATATACGTAAAAATGAGCCTTGAAGGGCGAACAAAATATTCCTCTTAAATATTAGGCTGTTCGAAAAGTCGTTTTCTTTTGCTGGATTTTGCTTAAAACTTTTCATTTGGTGCCTTACCAAATATGGAAAATCGAAAGTAGGATTTTCGGCCTGGATTTACTAGCGAAAAGGTAAAAATAATATTCAGGCAAAAGAAAAATTACTTGCAGGCGCAAAACTGATTTCCAAAATTTCATTTCGACGCTTTTCCATTACGTTCTGGAAGGCCAGTAGGAGTTGATAAAAACAAAACATAGAACAAAACATTGAAGCAATTCACTGAATGACAACTCGTGAGATCACTTGATAACATATTTTTGCATACTATAAAGAAATCAACTTTTATTTTGAATAAGAAAAAAACAAAAAACAAAATTTCTTTCTGAATCACTTAATAAATTCCGTAATTGATAGTTCACGTACACATTTCAAGTGGACTGATGACGTGATAATTTGTTTTCATATAAAGTTTCAGAGTATCGTTAGGTTAAAGGTATTTAAAGTTTGATTTTGTTTTTTTTTATTATAAAACGACTGAGACTGTTTGCTGCATATATTGCAGTCTGCATACTTATTCAACTCTTGAACTGAAAGCTCAAAAGCAAGTGATAATAAAACGAATGCTTTTTAATTATCTTAACAGAAAATTTGCTCATAAAACTTTAGTCGTTCGGTCAAAGTTTGAAAATGCCTGAATAATAGATTAACTAACTATAACAGTTGGACAAAAGGGAGAAAAGATGTTTACAGAGTCTGACAGCTTGAATATTATAACACATAACTGAAGTCAAGTGTTGTCAGAAGTTGTTTTCTTTTTAGNAAAAAAAAATGGAAAACATAAATAAAGGGAATAAAAAGCCTTTAATAAATATAAAAAATGTTTACGCGTACACCCAACTCCTTCTACATATTTCAAGTATATGCAAATTTGTGTTAGCAATTTACGGTCTTGTTTGCATATGTGCCAACTATTCATTCCACCTGTTATGTGCATTTGTTTATTCTTTTTATTTTATTTCTATTTTTTTTTTTTTTTTTGTTGCTGTTTGAAAGTTTGTTTTGTGACCAACAAGAGATGATAAATATTATAAATACATTACACCTTTACCGGGCACGAAGAGAAAGAGTTATATGTTGAGTATATGTTGTGTGTTGGTTTCTAAAGTAAACCTTACCGCTTGTTAGCGTAAAAAATTCCTTTTATTTGAATGCATGAAATAATTAAAATACATTTTTCTACACGTTTGTAAAATGACGGTGAAGTTATATGGGATTCATAGAAATAAATTTTATTAACTGCATTATTGTTGATAGCTTAAAAGTTATTTTATGTTTTCGTTAAGTAAGCATACGTTAAACAATTGCATTCCATTAACGTAAAACAAAGCCCTCCCTATAGAAGTAAAGTAAAAGGGGAGCTTTAAGGACCTATCACTTTGAAGAGCTTTACTTTCTTTGAATTGTTCGTATTAGGTATAAGAATGAAAATCACTCCAATTTTGACCCAGGCCCCATATGTGTGGAGGCTATGCTGGAGGCAAAAATTTGATAACATTAGCTGTTAGCATAATCTGTTATTAAGATACACTGTGTTTGTCTTTTTACAATTCCACGTCAGAAGCTTCATAATACATATGTGAAATGGACACCGAGACTAAGGCAGCAGCCTACACCTTGGTCCGTGTATTATCTGTTATTAAGATACACTGCGTTTGTCTTTTTACAAGCCCACGTCAGAAGCTTCATAATACATATGTGAAATGGACACCGAGCCTAAGGCAGGAGCCTACACCTTGGTCCGTGTATTATCTGTTATTAAAATACACTGCGTTTGTCTTTTTGCAAGCCCACGTCAGAAGCTTCATAATACATATGTGAAATGAACACCGAGACTAAGGCAGCAGCCTACACCTTGGTCCGTGTATTATCGTTTAGTTAGCTGGTTATGTTCGAGGCATGGGCATTGCAG
The DNA here is from genome assembly GCA_000688735.1 of Glossina austeni. Classification (NCBI taxonomy): domain Eukaryota; kingdom Metazoa; phylum Arthropoda; class Insecta; order Diptera; family Glossinidae; genus Glossina; species Glossina austeni. Next base: position 474,891 of record KK502572.1, read on the forward strand.
GAGAGCCACGGCATTCGAAAACTTATAACTAAATACAATTTTCAGCTAGAAAAACATAAATTAGGGCCATAGTGGATCTGATCGATCTACAAACGAATCGGCAAATACCAAACCGGCAAATTAACTATAACTTATGATCTATAGCAAAAAGTTGGATAAAATTTCCCGCAACTATTTCGGAAAATTAACAAGTAAGAAAATTATATTTCGTTGCGACCGAATCTTTTATACCCATCACCGTTACCCTAAGAAAGACAAAAAAAAGTCAAAGAACTAAATATTCGTGCTCCATAATGTGAANTATATATATATATGCATATACAGTACATAGTATACAGACTATGACTTAAAATTCTATAACTCAATTCATCCGATTGCTTTCATCAGCGTCAGGATGTATTTTTTTAAATCGGAAAGCCATCTATAAATGGCGGCAGTACAACGTGCTTGTTTGAAAAGTTCCTTGTTATATATAGTCTTTCCAGTTGAAAGAATCGCAACAGTTAGACAAGTCGAACTCTCAATTAACGGCAAATGTATTTCACCACATACATTTACACTCTACTGGGCACGTAAGCTAAACTGTAAGATTACTTTCCGTTAATTACTCACTAGCAGACTAAATAGAAGAAGACAACTAATAAATGCACAATTATGGTTGATAAAATAATATATAATAAAAATGATAATTTCGAGGAAACATATATATTTACAGCAAATAAATATATCAATCACAATAATATAACCAATAATTATCAAAATATATATTCGTGAAAAGCAAATAAATTAACCTATAGGTAAAAATGTGTAATTTTCAATTTTGGGTTGACAAGTCTCATTATCATTCGACTTTTAATGAGTAGTGGGTGGATGTGTGTAAAAGCGAATGTAAAATTTCATATTTTTGCCATCGACTCGAAAAATGATCTTATCGTTTGTCGGCTCCGTCATGTAATCCAACTTGATAACGAAAATCGTGAACTTACCCCTGACTCTTCGTAAGCCTTTAATTCAAGCAAATAAGAGTGTCATAGACGGACAAAGCGGAGCATTAGCTAACTTACACCATTTCGCCTAGTGCAGTTATTCATGTATTTTGATAGTGTCACGTCAAAAATTACACATTAGTTTCATGCGTAAGGCATAGTTTTCATGGCTGTCCACATATTGGAGGAAGCCTAAAAATTTAATATGACGTGAGGGAAATTTTCCAAAAATTTTCTTATTTTTCAATTTCCGTCATAAAAAACTCGAAAAGACTTCCTCTCCATATAAGGGCTTATTGTGCCCGATAATGGCTATATACGTTAAGGTTTAACAGTAGATCTATGTGATCCAAATTCGCTACCGTTAATTGTTTTGGTAAATTGCTACTGTGGACCAAGTTTCATCATGAAATATTAAAAATTAAAACTTTTCCTGAAGGGGTTACTAATCCTAAGAAATTTTCCAGTGGGGTCCGAGAAGTAGACCCATGTGGTTCCAATCTAGGTCTACTTTGTTTTTATGTCGATTAACTCGCAAGAACAAATTTTCATCATAAAATATTAAAATAACTAAGCCTTTCTGGTGTTTATATTTCCTGAATGTCCTTATAGGCGATAGTATACAAATAAATAAACCTATCTGATCCAAAATCGCTCAAGTGGATTTCTTCCTCAGTGTACTATTATGAATCAATTTTCTCCGTGAAATATTGAAAATTATAACTTTTCAGCATAAAAAGTATTAGTTTCCCTACAAACGGTCACATGGGAGCGATTCAAAAACTTGCCTCAGACAAGCTATATTTTTCGCATTAATTTACAAAGTCGAGATTTCGCTACTCAATGACTTTTGTTAAGGAACTTTGAAAATTGAAATTTTTTGATTGAAACAGTGGATCGATCCAAAACATTTTTAATAGCTTTCGTCGCTGTGGCAGATCTCGTCCCTGTACCAAATTTTATTAAAATATCTCACAAATTGCGACCTGTAGGTTGAAACTAAAAATACATGAACAGAGACTAGACAGACAGACAAGCTCAGAACGATTCAGAAAATGACTCCGATTCAATCAGTGTAATAAGAGGTGAGCCTATCTTAAGCTCTGCTCTGTGTTGTATACGTCCGCGCAAACTTAATATACATTGTAGCATAACTGGTGTAGGAGACTATCTAACCGAATATCTTGCTCTCCCTCTTCCTTTCCCTCACTCCTTCTTCCATCCTTTCTACTTTTCATCTCTCTTTCTCACTTTCTCGCTTTCTTTAGAGATATATTGATCTAAACCATTTGCTGCCATAACATCCTGGGCAGACTATACATCCCGATTTTCAATTTGCATTATTTATTAGTTCAAGTTAATATTGATGATGAAGATTCGTTTCCTGATGAATCCAAATTCTCATTCCACAAAATTTTTAAATGATAAAATTGCCAGTCGTTACATAAAAATCTCTTCAATACTATTGCTCTGTTACCAATAAATTAGCTCAAGTACACAAAGTTGTTTCTATTTACCTCTTGTCTTTAGTTTACACTCACTCACTTAAAGCAGCATCAATCGATTATTGCTCGTCTGTGTTACGTGAATAATAAACTAGATGAAATCTTTCCTTTAAAAAATTTTATACAAAACGAAAAATCACGGGACTTTTTCTTCACATGCCGGTCGAACCTATCAATTTTTAAAGGATTAGTGTACACATTTCATGAAATGTCAATCGTTTCTTTTTGAGGCTAAATCAAGTTAGCTACGTTACCGGTCCTTTTATAAATACATGATTTTCTGAGAGAACGAGTTTTGCTTGAATATTATTTCTTAGCAAAAGTCAAGGTAGGAAGACGGATTATGAAGGACTATCCATTTTTGAAAGTAAATGATTTAGATTTGAATCAAAATTTTTTTTACAGACCTTTCCATTATTTGTGGAATACAATTTTATTCAAATGGCCATCATGAGACATCTTAGTGGACTGAACACATAGCAGACAATAATTCTACCATTACTTGAGGACTGTTTCTTTTCATCAATAATAGTCGCAAAGCTAATCCATGGCCATGTCTATGACAGATTAGCCATGTACCATTTTTGCATTAAACTTCTGAATTTCTATTGATTCGAATTGTAACGAATTTGTTATCGAAATTTTGTAAACCTTTCAAATATAAAAAAAATGCATGCGCATGCGATTTTATCGCATTTTTTTCATTTTCGAATTTTTTACATGCTGTGCGTGTTTCCATGGGCGGACTGCAAGCATTATCATTGCTACATGCCCAGAATATTAACACATTCGCGACGGGGCATTACTGGCTGGGCTTACTGTGGGTACGGGGCCGTTTTTACTACATTAACGATTAGCCACTTGTTTCTGTTAACTAAATATGTATGTAAATATGTATATGTAGGTATGTAAATATGTATATGTATGTATATTGTATAGTATTGTAAGAGATCTTTGAGATTAGAAACGTATGCCAGAATAAAATGATTTGAATTTGAAAAATGACATTTTTAAAGAATTATTAAACGAGAACTTAAATGACGACATAAAGCGTCATCCGTCGCGAATGTGTTAAGAAGACAAAGTTGTAGTACTTTCTTTAAATATTTTAAGACAAATAATTTTTTCTATATTTTTACAGCCGTCTGCTAAAGTGTGGATTCAACTTTAATTTCATTTCTGCTACAGGCTGTACACTGCTGATTGGAATAATGAAAAAATGGACTCCTTTATCAATTTTGAACTGTTGCTATGAGCTGGGGTGTATTAATAGAACCAAATTTCAATTTCTGTTTTCTTTTTTACATATTTTACGATTGGAGTCTTGTATCGATATATCAAAATATACTGAGTAAAATGAAGATGGTGTATAAAGAGGATTACGATAGTCTGTCTCTCTGAAAAAAGCAAATACAAAATGAATACATGATTACAAAAGTTTAATCAAAAACCATTCGTTTCGCTCAGAGCGATGTTAAAAAGGATTCAATGAAAGTACTTAGGAAGAATTCTGGTCGATTTTTTCTGTATTATTACACCTGTCGTAGCGAAATCGAAACGATCAGAGAGCAAAACCATCGTTAAGCTGGCGTAAAGACCAATTTTATTAAAAGGATAAAAACGGCAAGAAGAAGGCTGGTTTAAATGCATGTAAAACCAGAAAAAGACATTGGTTTCCAAGCAAGAGCAAAAACAATCACTTGTCCTGGGTTCTTCGACATTATTTTCTTACGGAAAGGAATTGATGAATAATCGTTAATCCTTTGGATTTTGACACCAGCAAAAAAAAAAGAGAAGATAATTCCCGAACGGCATGACATTTAAATGCGAATAAATTGATCACTTTTGTATACAGCTGTCTCTAACGGTTTACTGGTATTATCGAAAGCATGGATGGGCCTACTAAATGCACATGTGATGGAAGGGGATTTAGAGGTATCCTATTATCTCCAAGTATTTATAGAACGGTATAGTTGGCCTCGGCCAAGGGCCAATATTGAATACTCTACATCACTTCGTTTAATATTCATACACCGAGATGTGGGAAGCAGTCGAAAAAGTGTTCTAATCAGAAGAGTTTTCAATAGCGTTCCCCCTTGGGCCAAATGTACCAAATTTCTTCAAAATATTTCAAAAATTGCGACCTTTAGTTTGAACACAATGATACAAGATGGACAAACGGGCGAGTGGACAGAGGGACAGACAAACTTAGATCGATTCAGATAAGTATTTTGAATATAATAATCGGTATAATGAAATATGGGGCTGTTTTGAAAACCTTCGCTCACAAACTTAATATATCCTTACACCACAAATGCCAAATGTTTGGCCTTTCATTTTTTAGTTTAAAAATCAAAAATGCTGTAACAGTTAATTAAGATTATTAAGACTTCCATCTGAGGTCGCATTATAGTAATTAAAATGGATTTTTAAAAAAAGAAAAAATTCTTTCCATTGGTTTCGAGACTTTTCATCTCATTTGATACTTAGGCACATTTCACAAGGGATTGTGACGATGAAAGACGTTGCAGCGTATGTATCAATGTTGTTTTAAAAGACTGCTACACATGTACTTTTCATAAGTACTACCTGATTGAAACACATGTATAAGGTGTGTGTATACACGCCAAGGGCTATGCTAGCTCAACAAGTCATTATGGCTGTTAGTCATACTCGTACACGCATACAGTCGATTACGGTAAACTGATGCAATGCAATTTTCGTTTAAGTTGTTATTGATTTAGCAAAGAGTCACTCATGGCTAAGATAAGATTGTGTGATAACAAGTACTTTTTCTAAGGATTCACACCCATCCTGCATGTGTACCGTTAACTTCTTAAGGGGATTCGATACAGGCTATGCAGTCTGTTGCGTGTACGTGTTTCATGTTGAAACAGCACACAACATGTGGTGTTTCTCTAGGTTATCTATGAATTTATTGCTTATGTAAAACGAAAACAAACAAAACTCACATACACATATTTTTCTATGACGCCGATTAGTTGTGTCTGTGAGTCAAAAAGGCAAACAATCGCAAAAAAACAACTCACAGTAAAACAAGTAAAAGATCAAAGCATGGCTCACCATTAAATACCCTTCGCCATCCTACAGTTACTTATATATTGACCTTCCAGACCAATATCTTTAAAAAACTTACATATATCTCTAAGTATGATATTTTTTTTCTCTATTTGTATGCACTGCTTTAAGATGAGGGTCAACTCATTTTATTTTTTTCGATAATTTATATAAGACCGGAGAGGAAGCTTCAGATACCTTACAGACTATATATATTCTTGATTAGCGTGAAATTCTGAGTTGATATGGCCATGTCCGTCCATCTGTCCACCTGTGTATTGTCTTGTTGGCACTATCCTCGCCGTAGAAATGAAGATATCAACTTCAAATTTAATCAGTTAGAAACTTTGGAAGTTTTTGCACGCAGGTTGGTTTTGAAAATGGGCCCAATTTGTCAGAGCAGAAGCCCCCAGTGGAGCATAAACTTAAAGAAAATTTGTGTATTTTTATCCGTTACTCAAACGTTATAAAAGTTAGAAAGCTGAAATTTTCAACATTTACTTAACGAAACACTCTACCCTTTACGTGTAAAAATGGAAAGCATCCGCCATGCCCGCACAAAGTTACAATTCATTCCATTTTATTTTTTTCACTTTTTTAAGATTTTAAGGTTTTTTAAGGAACTTGGAGAGCAGAATGCGGAAAGCATAATGGTGGGTTCTTGAGATTTCGCCCTCGATGGAATATAACTTTCTTACTTGTTCTTTCCTCTTTGGCTTTAGATATGATTTTGTTTCCTCTGGTCACTCTACGGTAATAGGTATATTCATTTTGTCGAAACGTTTGCAACGCTCAGAAAGAAACTTTAGAGACACCATCAGCATAAAATTCTGAACCGACTTTAGCATGTCCATTTGTCCGTCTGTCCGTCTGTGTAATATCTGCTATTAACATTCTCCTGGTCGCAAAAATCAAGCTATCGAATTCAAATTTGCAGAAACATTGGAAGTTCTTGCACGCAAGTTGACACAGAAAATGACTTAAATCTATCGAAGGCCACGCCTACAGTTGTAAGTAAAGCGAGAAGTTTTCTGTTTTTTAAAAGGAAGGGAAAGGTTTTTTAACCATTACATAAATGGCCACACCTACTCAATTTTATAGTATGCGCTAATTTCATTTTCTTTCTTTCAAAACTTTTATAAGGAAAAAAAACAAGCTACAAAGGTATATAGCTTCTTGGCCAGCTTCAAATTTGGAATGCCCTTAAGAATGTCTGTCGATTAATCACTCCATCCGTCCGTATGCCCAACTTTGTAGTATCTGTGGTAAAGATTTTCCCGTTAGTGAAGATGAAGATATCGCCTACAAATTTGCAAAAGAGTTTTGAAGTGACTTAAACATTTCCAAGGACACGCATACAACGCCCACACACTAGCTTTCATTTTGAAATTAGAAACCTTCAGTTGCTCCCAGTCAGTATTAGAGAACATGAAAATTTAGTTCTTTCATGTTTTGTTATCGTTTTCAGGTTACGAATCCTGGGTATAAAAGATTCGATGACGACCGAACATAATTTTCTTACTTTCGTTTATTTACAATGATTTCTTCATCGTTATTATAAAATGATACGGTAACGTAGCTTCTGATTGTGCTAACCACTTGGGACTTAACAATCCAAGAAATGGAATAACGCATCATTGTGTTTAAGGTTTAAGGCCAAGAAATAATTTTATAAATATAAAATTAACTACTTTGTATAAAAAAGCTAGATCACCTATCACCCAGATGGATGGATGGAAAACTATTTTAAATTCTATATAAAATTTAAAATACTATAAAATATTATAAAGCAATAAAAATTATTGAAAAAATACGTATTGTTAAAAAAATATTATTTTTTTTCTGTTAGGTAATATTTTTTATTTTATATATATACATATATATATATATACGTACATTTCTGTAATATTAGAAAACTATTTTAGCTTCAGTTTTTCTTTTTATCATTCAAATGAATGTTTTGATAAAATTGCATATCTTGTTTCTATTATAAAAAAAAAAAAAAAAAAAAAAAAAAAAAAAAAAAAAAAAAAAAAAAAAAAAAAAAAAAAAAAAAATAACTAAAATATTATCTCTGTGATAAACGATAACAATAATTTATTCGTTTTGAAAATGGGGGCACGTTCGTTTGAGTATAAACACTTAACCTATAATAATAAACATGGAATCTAATTACCGCCACAAAAAGCTTTCTATCAATGCTAAAAAAAAAAAAAAAAATTTTAAATTTATTTAAATGCATAAACTCGTATATCTCGTTGTAGCGAAAGAGCACTTGCTCCCCTTTCAAAATAATCGGCTCAAGTTAAAAACCAATAATTCACATCCTGATCAAATTTGAAGTGTTTGTTGTTTTTTTCTTTTTCGCTCTAATCACATAAGCGCATTGTCGACGCACAAACGGGAAATATATGAAGAGCTCTTTTCGTAACGTAACACTCATTAGACTGCGAACGATAAGGTTATGAATATATGACCGTTCAATAAATTATCTCCGCGTTAGAATTCAGTTTTTGTTTGTTTTTTTTTTCTTTTTTAACATTACATTAGCGAGGCATGGATTCATTACTTCATGTTAGAGAGGGACGGAAAGGGAAAACATCAATCAAATCAAATACTCAATCAAAGAGAAATTCTTTACGAGAACAGGATGACATTCCCATATTCGTGATAAAATCAATGTAATGTAAAAAAAATAGTGGGAAAGTTGCGTTTGCTATAAATTTGCTTAACAATGCCTGCTAAAAATGAACAGATCTATCGACTGATTAGATGCCTAAAATAAGTAGGAAAGCTCTAGAGTTCAAAGAAAATATCGCGTCTACATCGTGTCAAGTATATGCCGTACTAAATAGGATAAAAGTAGCCGCCTATGCCGGAAATTTATTTAGATTTTTTGTAAGCTTGGCCTGAAATAAAAAGCAGATTGTTGATGAAAATATATTGCAATTCTTTTCTTTTCCCATAGGTCGAAATCTAGACGAGAAGTTGTATGAATAGGGATTGCATTTATTTTCTATGAATTTATCTAAAGATTACATATACAAGACTTTTGTTTGTTGCACACCAAACAATAATAAATAAAAAATCGGAATTTGTCTATAAAAGATCCTAGTTGTCGTGTAGAGAAAGTGTTTATATCTCTGAATTTACGTATTTTTTTTAGCTTAAACATTTGACATTAGTAAGCGGTTATAATAGTCAAATAAAAAGTATTCGCCGACAACGTGTTGTTCTGACCCGAGCTACTCAAACGCAGAGTTGGTTGTAGGTCGTATCGTTACTAGACACTAAAAGTTCAATCTCCTTTTTTTTAGTAGGTCGGTTTGCAATAACGTTCCGTTGATTCCTCGAGTTACGCGAATGTTCCGCCAAACCATTTCAGATAAGAGTTAAAAGAGTTTATAATTCCCTGCCCAGGGAGTTGCGAAAATTTAGAAGCTCTTATCTGACTTACAAACGTAGGCTTTTAACCTTCGCCGCTAACAATGAGATTAGTTAGTTACTTAGTATTGGAACGGAGGTGTGGTTGTGGTCTGTGCTATTTACCGTCATATTAGTCTTATTACCTTCTTTCTTCTTTCTTTCTTTTTTATTTATTTATTTATTTATTTATTTTTGTTCTCTTTACCTTCAATTTTCCTTTCTTCCCCTTTAGATTGTTTAAGAACATTTTGTAATATTTTACTTTTTTAATGCACCTGTAGTAGGCATTGTAATCTGTTATAATAAGTCTTAAGAACTTGAAGGTTACATAATCGTCAATAAATAATTTAAAAAAATATTTTAAAAAATCGGATTTATTTTCAGAATCTCAGAGGTAACAATTCCTGGGTAGATCCAAGTGTACGCATCTACATTGACCGTGATATTGCAACGCTTTGGCTGTAAGACGGTTTTCTGCATTGGTTGAGTTAAAAAACTACGGTCTACTATTAGCTGCTAAAGTTTGATGAAACATTTAACACCATACTGCTGTACAAGCAACAGTTAATAGATTTTCACCCTTCGCTGTTCAAAAAAAGAGCTACGCAGAATAATTTTGCCACATGGCATCCATCTAATCGTCCGTACGGCAAAACCGGTCCAAGTCACATTGGAAGCGCTCAACTGCCCCAAGTGACTTACTCACCAAACTTGAGCCCTTTCTATTACCGCCCATTTGCATCGGTGCGACACGCACTTGTTGAGCAGCGTTTGAATTCTTATAACAACGACTCGATGACTAACGCGTTTTAAAAGAGCTACAGGTTTTTTTAGCACGGAAAAAATCATATTGTCAGGCAAGTGGAGAAAATGTTAAGTCGGGGAAAATTAATCCTTAATTTTTTTCGCAAAAGTTCAGCAACCTTTTGTTTTTTAGTTATTCTTGTTGTTATTGTTTTTATTATTACTATATGCTTATTATTATTCCCCGTTTGGTGTAATAATAAGAATTCTAATTGCAATTTTTGCAATGCGCTTAAAAACTCAAATTTTATATTATGAGGAACACTCTATAGCGGTGAATATAAGTTCAGTCAAAGTTAACAAAAAATATTTTTTTTAAAAGATACAAAATTGAACTCAAGCAGTATAAAATAGGTTCACTTCAATTCCGTAGATCAAATTCGAAAATGATTTACTTATAGCAACTAAAACTGCCTCGTAACATTTCGAAAAATTAAATCCTTGATTAAGTTTTGCTTTCGCACACTTTATATACATAGGAGTGTAAATCTGCTCATAGGTGAAGGGAGTATGTCCAAGAGTATACAAATTCAAGTCTCAATAAAAGCTTCTCCTGAGTTTTAACTAATATTCCCGTTTGAATCACCTCGACGTAGGCGAAATATGGAGACATTTCGAAGCGATATATTCACTTGATAGTTCCGCGTCATTAAGGAATCACAATATAGAAATTGTGTGGATGGAGTAAACTAAAAAGTTTGCGATCATAAGCAACAATACTCGTCGTCATCCAAATTTTTTCCACTCGCTTTCCAAGAACCGAGCTTATCTTGCTGCAAGACCACAAAAAATTACTTATCGTCGATATATGATCTGAAAAAGATGCGATAGCTTATTGCATAACTAGTACAAAATTGAATTTTCTAATTAGAAAAATTTCAATCTATTTCTCGAAGAATCTCAAGGAAATTTCTCGCGCTCGTATTCGCTATTATTTCGTTATATTTAGCGATAAGTTATCTAAATTTTACAGATACTAGCGCAAGGGGCTCAATCAATCTTCCACTTTTCGTTTGAATATTTCACGTTTTCAAATTGATAGATGAAAGTTTCTTACGAAAGAGATAAAAGACAAAACTTGTCATTATTGGAAATATTGAAAGAGTATTAGAACAATCGTAGCGTTATCGGAAAAGTTATGCGCACATAATCTCACTGATAAGTGAGTTCCTAGTACAAATTTACCAAATGCATGATGAAAGGAACGTATCTTGAAATCATGGATAAGTATTCTTGCTTTTCTCTTGCCATTATCTTTCGAACAAAATGCTTTTACAAAAAAAAAAAAAAAAAACAAGAATGAAAAGGAGGATACAATAAAATACAAGTACGCGCACGCGATAAAACGAAACAAAAAGTCTTAGACAAAAGAATGAAAATACAAAACAAAACAAACTGAAAAATTTTTCATATAACTAAAATAAAGATAAGAAAAATTTTGCAGCTGTTGTCGATGCATCTGCGCTGCTTACTCATTTCCATAGTATCATTTCCATAGTATATAGCATAATTGCGGACGAACACTAGCACGCTTTAAGAGCAATTAAAGAGACTATGGCAACAAACAATAATTAAAACTTGTAAACAATGAATAAAAAAAAAGCAACATAATAACGTGTTGCTTTCATTGGGAAGTGCGTCCAGTTCAATAACACATTTGCGAATATAGGTAAAATCTCCTTTATTTTCTTTGACAATTTTTTAATTAAGTGTCGCATCATCATGAATCTATAGATTTTTCCATTATTGTTATTATTATTATACAAATTGACATTGTGGTGGGTGGCGTATGAAAATTTTCAAACGGTCTCTAAGGTACTTGTAGCGATAATAGTATCCCACCTAGTAACAAAGCAAACCACTGAACCGAATTAATGCAATTACCTCGTGCCTCATGCATTCAAATATCAAAATATGAGCTAGTTTTGCGTATGCGTTATGCATGCAGTTGAATGTATAGATACAGCTGCAGATAGTATCACTGCCGCAATGCAAACAATTAGGAAATCTTTTATTTTCCTGCATGCATGTTTACATTAACAAGCGGAGGAGTGATGAGTTTATGTAAACAAAACCAAATCGCATGGTTAGTCATTCAAGCGTCACATGATTTCAAAATTATGCTATAGTATTAAATATTTCTAATTATTATTGCAATCCTTTATAAATATTCTGACATCTGTCTACTCTTTATAGGCGAAAAACAATCAAAAATGGGAAGAAAACAATTACTTTTCAAACAACTGTTCATTCTATTAATTTTACATTTTATCAATATTTATGTAAAGGATATCAAACCACTTTTCCAAACTGTAAAATTTTGCTGCAGTAACACACTGCAAAGCACAGCACATGCTCAAATTGTTTAATATATTGCATCACAGCAACGTTGCGCGATTCAAATGTTCATTCATTCTGTTCAGCCCGTTCTTCAGTCGTTCATCTTGAGTCGTCGTCGTTCATATTACATACGTTAAGAGCTGAACAACACACATGTATATGTTATTTATTTGTTTTTGTTTGACATAAAGATGAAGATAAAGCGATGAACAAAATCCATGATACGGTCTACTGAAAGTCCGGCGTTTCAAAAAACTCTTTACATCGCATATTAACTAAAATATTTCAATATGTCCATCCGTCTCTACCAAAAGCAATGTAGGAAATGATATTCCCCTTGGGCGGGAAACATCTTTCAATTGCAGAGTATTCTCTAGACCTGTTTTCTTTTGATCAGCACTGGTTCGGATCAATCGAGCCATATTAAAGTTCTCTAAATTGGAAGATGTGCCAAAATGGGTCGAAACTATGAAGTTTCTAACCCGGGAGCATTCGCATTAGAATACAAAAGATGAAAGATAGTGATAATGAACATTACGTTTGTTAACACGTTCGCGGACACTAAAAATTTCAGGGAGCTGCAAAAATAGACAGGCAATTATTTTTGAAATTAGTTGTAATATGCAAAATCTGATTATACATATATTATAAGAGTAGTCAGAACTATAAAAATAAAAAAAATAAGAAAGTACTTAATGAGTCAATTGGTCATTACTTTAAAATGTATATTAATTACAAAAACTTAAAGTTACATAAAATTAAATGAACAAAAATTGGCTTTAAAATTTGAATGCTGTAGCATTCACGTCATTTTGCATCACTATGAAAATGAATGCTATAGAATTCGCGTCCGCGAACGTGTTAAGCTTGTTTGTAGACTTTATAACAAATTATTTTTAATTAAATTTGATTTTTATCAAAACCAAAAAAAAAAAAACTTAGAATTTATTTATAAACCTAACACTTTTCTAATAATTCGAATTAAATGCATTGAGTTAGTCTCCAATGTCTACTGCTCTTTTTGAATATGTTTATGAAAAAGCGCAACTTTTCCAAGCAAATAAAATGATCTCAAGAAAAATTAAATAATGGGTTACCTTCCGTTAACACAATATTTTAGTCCAAAAGTCTAGTAGCTCGAAAGAGATTTGCGGAGACTCCTTAACTGAGTGGTGCACACTTCGTATAATATCGTTTTCATATTTACATGAATAAGGGTTTAACGTTTTCCCAAAGAAAATAACGGATCTTTAGATATAATCTTTTTAAGAAAACTCTCTTAGCTAAAAACTTTATTCTCATAATTCTTCTTGCTGTTGTATCAACTTGTTGAGAAACTTTAGTAGCTAAGTAGGAGATATGTTCTTAAGTTGTACATATTACTGAAGAGGAAAATGTCACATGAATGAGTTTTATTTTGTCATCATATGACAAGTGCACAAGAAAAAAAACGCCCATTAATGAGAAAAAAAAAAAAGCCATCGCAGTCCAATTTAGATAAAGCAACGTGCTTGGGCCCCGACATTTTTATGGTTGACGAAATTTATAGAAATTTTCCTGGAAACAAAAAAACTTCTTATTTTAAAACAAATTTACAGATAAACAAGTTTTTCTATGAGTAAAGACAACGTTGTTAGATAATTATTTCCAAAAAGTGTGTGTCACTGCATTGTTATAAGAAACATATTTTTCATCACCTTTGTTTTATACGATTCCTTCCATGTAAAGTGCAAGGTGTGATGAAGTGCATTTGCATATTTGTACCTTACAATATGAAATTCAAAATGCTCAAAGTGTCCCTTGAATACAACCTAAAGCTTTATATTTCTTTTAATTTATTTACCTACACTTGAGTTCTCAGTTTCTGTTTATTGTATAAGGCATGAAGATAAGACTAAAAGGAAAACAAAAAAAAAAAACAAACTACTATGAAATAGCAAATAGTGCCTAACATTTTGCTGGTTGAACGTCTTCGCACGGTCTCGTGTGCTTTATTTATTGTATTGTACTGCAATTATCTCTTATTTTGCTCTTAAAAAGTCTAAGTGTTCATATAACATTTCGTGTTGTTTCAACACCACATGTCGGAGCATTGTTTTCAATTTTTATCTTTCTTTTTTCTTTTTGTCTTCTTACATACATGCGTTATGTGCACATAACAAAAAATTGTTGTAATTTTGTTAACAACAACGTAACAAGTTCCCTATACGCATGCTTAGTAAAAACACTTTGCTTTCCTCTTGCTCTGCATAGTGTAAAATCAATTCGACAATCGATAAGGAATGAAAATGAACAACAAATACTAAACGAAATTCATTCCTTTTTCAATCTATAGCAACAATCTAATAAGCGAACTGAATAAGGCACTGAACTAATCCACCAAATATTTAACAGGAAAAGTATGTTTTTCAAAAGGAAATTTAAGCAAATCCACTTCTTTCTTTAAAGATGAACACCTGGTTCATGCTTTGCACGCAAATCACGTACAAGACTACTGTGTTTTTTTTTTTTTTCAAAAAATAACAATGTGTGCATGTGGTAGGTAGAAGAATATATGGCCGCAAGAAATTTTATATATCTGTCGTTTTAAAGGGGGAAGCAGTGCGTTTGCGTTATATTTTTTCAGTATTGTTTGCATTCAACTTCAGGTTATGCATACGACATGATGTACATTTTTTTTTCAGCGCAACAACAAACGAGAAAATGTTTACTTTTATATCCACAGTTTGTATTTATTTCTACTAACTAAGGCTGTCAATGCTTACAACTAAGTGCGGCTACGAGGTGTACGTGAAAGCTTTAAGTTTTTCTTAAGCTAATAAACTATTTAAATGTAGAAAAAAAAAAAAAAAAAATGGAATTGACCAGACATTATTGCCATCTGCTTAATATTATTGCAAGTAAAAAGAAAAATAAAAAACAAAGACTACAAAAATATTTACAAATTACATAATACATTCATTTATGTTTTTCCTCTAAACAACATTTGTCTATCGTTAGAACTTTCACAATTGTTAAGTAAAAAAAAAAAAAAAAAAAAAAAGTTGGAAATATGCAGAAAGAAGTATTGTACATATATACACATATTCAGAATTTGCTCACTACTTGTGTACTGGAAAATATACGAAACAATCAATCGTTACAGTAAACCAGCGGATAACAGTCAATAGAAAAACACTTCTTCATCTAATGGTGAAATATAAACAATAACAAAAAAAAGAAGAGAGAAAAAATAGCGAAAATTCCACGGATTTATCGTCTCGATACGATACTGTAAACAATAGCAACAGTAGAGAAGCATTTTCGAATGTTATAGTTAGATAAGGCTGACTATTGAACATCCTACACAACTTTACCTAAAACAAGTTTTTTCACAAGTTCGCTATAAAACATGAAAATTTGTATCTTATTGCCATGTAAAGGCTTAGCTTTGATGGAAACCCTTCTATTACGAAGTCTTCAAAAATTGGACCTATGAAATCCAGGCTTATCAATCTATATGTCACAACATTATTATATGTATTCTCAACAAGAGTTTACAAAAATTCGATGTGGTGATCGTAAAGTGAGTCTATTTAGCAATGGGTTCAAAAAATAGCCTCATCTCCTCCCAGTTTTCCATAGTCATTTTACATTTCTAAATGCTATTTTCCTGCGAACTTCCTTAAGAAATATTAAAAATGTAAAAATTTTCCAAAATAACAAGTTTTACTTTGGCAAACGCCTGCCAGTAGAGTTTGCCATAAAGCCGAAGCTTATTAATATACCAAATTTTCCATAAATGGCGACTTGTAAGTTGAAGACAAACACGCATTGGCAGACATTCAGAAAATGATTCTGAATTAATTGAAAAGGTTGATCAGTCTCAAGACCTTCGGAGCATTACATACACCTGTACAAACCTAATACACTTTTCTTCATTTCAGTGTTACAACAATAAAGCTATATTTGCCTTACGGTATATCTACGACTTGGTTATGAATACGTGTCTGGCTCCATAAAAGATGATTTCATACCTTATCTGTAAAGTAACACTAAGAACTAGGGAATTATTCAGCAGTTAACAGATAGATTTGGGTCAGAAGTATATGGTCGGTGTCACTGAAAATATCATACTTCTCATCTATATATGTCCATTATTAGGAATAAATACATATGTATATATATATATATATAGATATATATATATATATATATATATATACATGAAGTGTATATATTAATACTAAGAGATTTTGCGAAGAGATCGTCTTACATATCAAGAGGATCATAAGAGAATATATGTTTAATGGTATTGTTTATCGGCATCTGGACATTTTTGGAGTCTTCATATTAGCATGCTGAGTGTCATGCCGAAAAAGGGACTGTTTTTTTTTTGAGACTGTCAAAGTAAGCGAAATTTTTTTTTTTTTGAATGCCTCCATAAAATGGAACTCTAGCCATCGCTTGAAACTTCACGACAATTTCCGATACCCTTACTTTCAACATATAGTTTCGTTTTTTCGGCTCAATTCCGTGAGTTGTTGATTTACCTGCGCCGTTCTTATCAGATTGGACCAACTTATATTTTATTAAACTGTCTACGCTATATGTCCAGCTCGACTGTCGGTCTTTATTATTCGCATAATCATTTCTTGTATACGTATCTTATGGAATTTCTAATTTCTCGTAATTACAAAGGGATGGACAAAGCGTCCTCTTTTTATTTTTTATTTTTTAAATCTAGAAAAACGTGGAGCTGAAGAAAACAATTTATCAGATAGAAACTATAAATGTGGTAGATTTCATGATAAAATATACTCGAATAATTAATGGAAAGCGCTGGGTTTTGATAAGTGTTGACACAATGTCTCTGAAACCGTTATATCAAACTAAAGGAATGAAACTAAAGGAGGAAAAGGACCTTAAAAATAAAGTAAAATGTAATTACTTTAGAAAGCATACTGCCGCGAAATAAGCTTCAGAAAGTAAGAAATTTCTGAGGGTCTAAAATCCTGTTAGATTTCGCAATCAGTTATAAAAATATGAGGAATAAAATAAAGGAACCTAACAACAAAGGGGTTATCATGCAAAAGGATTATGGGAAATATTGGCCTACTTCTTAACAACTTGAGTAATAAGTTGGAAATATTAAACCCAGCAGAAGATTTAATAGCATTCTTAAGCAAATACCAAACGACAGTCCGAAATTTATTTTATACAATTTTCGATCGCTTACTATCTTTAAATCATTATAGATGTACGTGCAATTACAGGAATCACCTTCAGGATCCCTTATTCAAAATTGGTTTAAGCCTGTTTTTCTTTGTGATGTGGGTCAATGTATGTGAATGTGTCCAATACTTAGGTCACATAGGAATTTGGTAAACAATGCTGGATCGGAGAATGTTTACGATGACTAACTTCAGACTACACATGCTTAGTTTCTGCACTACTCTCCAAGAAAGGGAAGCCTTTATATGACAACAAAACTTTATCTTGTGTGTTAGGATGAAAACCGTGAAGAATAAACTTACACATGGACAAAGCCGGTCTACTGTTTTGATGCTCTTTAGTATAAAGTTTTTCCTAAAGCTTATGTTTTTATAGTTAAAGTGTTTAAAAATTCAATTAACTCTCAATTCTACACTAAGTAGTAAGGAAAGTGATTTAGGGGATTCACAGCGGTCAACCTGACCTAGCAATAATTTTTTAACTTGTGTTGTAAAATATCATACAATTAATTAAAATTCACTCACACAAGAGCGGAATAATATGTGCAAATGACATATGTCGACCTCTTGCTGTTATACCCCTATCCGTAAGGCCACTAATACATAGTACACACACAGACACACACACACACACACACACACACATAACTTGACATAATAAATGGCTCTGATTAAAAAGTTGTACATTTGTGGACTTTCAATGTCATTTCTAAACAAATAAAAAAAAATTTGAAAAATTGTTATGATGAATAAAATATAGCATACTTTTAGATGTAATATTTTAACGTTACCTTTATATTAGTTAAACTATACAACAATGACAATCGAAACGGTCACACAACCTTCAACAACTGCGCATATATTTATTTTTCTCCTTGTCACGTATAAAGTGTCCATTGAATACGTCAGCTTCAGACAAATACACTTATATATATATATATATATAGAAAAGAAAGGGTTATATATATGAATGTTATGTGATCGTACTTTTGTTTACATATAAAAAAGTTCGGATATGTTGTTTGTTTTCTCTCAAATGCATGCACACCTGCAAACATTAATATTTTGAACATAACACAATTATGCATATTTTCGGGGTCACTGAACAATTGTAAGTGCATATAAACGTTGCAAAATGTTATGTACGAATAATATTTTGATAATCAATGGGATAATTATAAATACATTTTGGTTTTTGTTCGTTTATTTGATAATAGTTTATGTCTGTTTTAAACGTATGATTGCATTCGTTGGTGGCTGTTAGTTGGTTTATATGTTTACAAAGTCTATCTTTACATTTTAATTATTAATCGTAAACTAATTAGAACTTGACAACATGAACTAATAGCAGCAGCAAGCACAACCGCGATACAATTCGATTATAGAAAAAAATATATTATAAATATATATATATTTATGTTATATTTATGTTATATTTATGTTATCACATGCAATTTATGGATTTTTGTTTCGCAATATTTTTAAAATTAATTTATGTGCAAACTATGATAACCAAGCAGAAAAATTATTGAAATTAAAAATTCCAAACATTGCAAGCTAAACTTCAATTCGAATTGATTTATGGAAATATGTCCTAAACATATATAAGCCCAATGATCTGTGGATTAGTTTCTTAATCACTTATCGAGCTTTTTGTTTTGATTTCCAATAAATCCTTATATAATGAGGTCTGTATTGAGTTAAATGAATGAAAATTACTTTTTATTTTAGTTCACAAACTATTTTTGGATAATTAAAACCGTACTGCTTATGAGAAATTAAGGTTGTTTAGTAACTTAGCAGTCATTGCACCAGCATTACGTAGATACGTTTTAAATTTATTTATAACATCAACTCTGCTAGGGTTTTGTGTGGATGTAAAATATTTTTCTAATGCATATTCTCATCGTTGCAAGAAGGTTGCATTCGACAAGGCAGACAAAACCGAAGTCATGCGGTGAACAAATGAAATATTTTCTCTATAAAGTTTATATTAACCTCATAAATTTTCATTATAACATAGTAAACATTACACCTTATTATCATCTAAAGCCTACTTTTCGTAAGAAAGAGAAGATTCAAAACGTAGTCTCATTCCATTCAAATCTTTTACATTCATTTAATATGCCAAAATATTATTTTATAAGGATTTTTATCAAAACAGGAAAACTGGTTCACACAAGTTATCTGATCCGATCCATTTTCAAAAGACTTGTTTTTGGGCAAGAATTTCTTGGAAATATCTCAAAAACATGGCTTTATGGGATCGGTGTGAAAGTGCATGGACATGCCTAAACCAAATAGGCGGAGAGTCATTCAAAGATGTTTAAATCGATGAAAAAGTCAATTTGGAATTTAACCGATATAATGATTCAAGCCTTTGTAGACATGTGCAAACAAGCTCAGTAAACACCTAATAAACATTAATCGTGTAGTATATAAAAAGGAAGTATGCAACTAAACTAATATTCTATTGAAACTCATAAACAGATCAATAGGTGAGAGACACATTTACATTGCTGGCAACATGTGGTTACATCTTCTCATAATTGTTACAAATACAATCTTGTGGTAAAAGAGTTTGTTAATCTCACTCATAGAGAAATGAATCATGTTTAGAGCAGAAAAAAATCCTGAACTCTTGGTCAGTTTGCAAGTGATGATTAACTTCAGAGAAGCAACTTGAACTCTTGGTCAGCTTGCAAATGATGATTAACTTCAGAGAAGCAACTTGAACTCTTGGTCATCTTGCAAGTGATGATTATCTTTAGAACAGCAACTTGAACTCTTGGTCAGTGTGCGAGTAGTGATTAACTTCAGAGAGGCAATAATTAATTAAAAAATTAAAAAAAAAAAAAAAGCGAAATTACTTTTCAAACTTATTGTTAAATACAATCATAAAATTAATTTGCCAAGAGATAGAAAAAATTAAGAAAAAAAAAATATAAAAATGTGCTATAGTTTTTTTTTTGTTGTATGAGAGGAAAGCAAGTCAACAAAAGTCATTGGGTCTAAGTTCCGAGTCTCTCACGGCAAATCATGCGCCGAAGGAGACCATAGGTAGAATAGGATACAAAATGGCCCAAAGCTTATTATCTGCCCGTTCGGTAAATAGATTTCGCCCGTCCACTTATTTCTATAAGGATAAACCGTCTTTAGAGTCTCCGTGGGATAAAAATGTAAAAGCCTTCATATCTTCCTTACTGGCTAACTCAGCCATGTCTATAACCTCCGATCGTCTGCAAGTGGCACTTAAATGTGCCTCTCAATATAGTATAGTCCGTAGTTCTATAATCAGAGAGAATTACAACAGGCTCATACGTTACGTGCTGTTAGCAGTAAATAGATTATTAAAGAGTTTTAAGGACTTTGGCATTTGTTCGAAGAAGACATTAACTGAGTTCTAATATCTGACATATCTGAGCTATGATATCATATCTGCATTAATAGTTGAGGAGAACTTTCGTACCTTCACCTTTCGAAGGCACGCGATATTAATTACACGTTTTTCCATATCCAGTAGGCACAATCGGCATTGAGCTACCCATAAGTACAAATGTTTTATATTCTCTCCAAGCATGATGTTAAATGGTAATTACAATAGTAACTTAAAAGATTACAAAGGCTGAACGTTGAATGCAAAATGCGTCGTAATCAAACTTAATGGAACTTCGCTTTTTTTTTTTTTGTTATTTTACATACATAATGAAATTAAAATCATCAGTAAAACGAAGCCAGTGAACAATAAAACTTTAACGACCTTCAAGAGAAAGCTATTCGCAATATAAAAAAAAAACCAGTGATACAAAGTCGATAGAATATAAACATGAAAACACTTACTTGAAGCCAAATGGTAAAAAGTTATTCGAGCTTCACGTACTAAAACGTTTAAGGTATAAAACATAAAGTGAGGGAAACCACTGCATAGCATAAAAAAACATAATTTCGATATTTCCTTTGGAGAAAAATAACAATACAATGGTATTGTTCGAGGAGGTTATTAAGCATATGTTTAAGTAATAAAAAATTATTATTATGAAAAATATTAACAAAAAGCAACCTTCGGAACCATTCTCACGTGCCATCTTCAATTTAAGGGACTACAAGAAAACAATCACTTAATTTACATGTCTATAGCTAGAGAAGAATAGAGATTTTAAAAAAGATGATTTTTGTGGGACAAAGGTAGACTTGAATGAAAAATTTAAGTTCTTGGGTTAAGCAACCTTTTGTTAACAATGGATTTTTAAATCATATTTGAATATTTACTTCCTTTTAAAATATGGGAGCGAAAACAATGAAAGTTGTTGAAGTTGTGCCGCATGTCGTCGTACTTGGAGGAAAGCGGGTTTCAAATATGCGAACAGTTATCCGTTTTCGTGACCGCAGATGCATCCCTTGAGCGATTTGGGCGATTTTCGATACCAGCCCGCGTGCAAGGAATTTTATTTACAACAAATATTACAAAGATGGACAGACGGATACATTTATGGATGGACGGATGGACGGACGGACAGACTCATCTCAATTCAGAATTTAATGCTGATCAACTGCATATATATATACTACCTATGGAGTCTCTGAAGTTTCCCCATGGACGTTGTAAGCGTTTTGAGAAAATGAATATAGTCCTCATCTTTTGGTGAAGGGTATCAAAATGGCGACCCATTAGAACCGAGTTAATTGATTGCCTTAGATTATAATCTGGTTCGTTTTCAAGAAAATGACGTGCAGAAATGCTAGTAACACCTATTGTTGCTACTATGCTGATCATCGAAAGTGGGTTGATTAAAATATGCAAAAATGAATTTCATTTTTTTAGGTTATGTTGAATTTTTCAGCACGACTCCCAACATGTTATATAACCAATAGCCCGGAATTGAAATTTGCTGTTATACTGGCTGACCTTTCTCATTCTGATTGACACCTTCTCTAGTGTCTATCTAAGCAGCATTTCTATTTTTATGACGACCTGGAAAAGCTGGATCATTTGGTGAATAGCCTTAAAGACTAGGTATCTTTTCGTGTTCATACATTGTCAGAGAGATGACAAGAATATGTAGTTGGCGGCGAAAAATATTATATAAATAATAAAATATTTTTTATCATTTCCCTGAAGCCCTTCCTCTTTTCATGACAAATTGACAAGGACTTATCTGCACACCTAATAATCAACTCGAAAACAAATCGAAAAACAACACAAACTAAGAAAAGCTTTAAAACGGTACGTTGCTGATATATTTGCTATATGAATGTATATGCAATTTATTATGCTCTGCTTACAGTTATAAAATGTGATTGATTAAAATGCTTGGAAGGAATGTTTACACAAAAATTTTTGAACTTATAACCTTAAGGGTCTAAAAAAAAAAAAAAAAAATTTGCACTTTGCTTGTGATTTTAAAACACTTAATATCTCCCACCTTTACTAAGCACAAACAATAAGTAACTGTTGCCTTTTCAGCCTGAGCAGAAGTTAAATGTTTCACTAAAAAGGATATAACTTTACAAGTAAAAGGATATATTTATTAAAAAAAAAAAAAAAATATTGAAAATGAAATCAATGATTGTTTCGGTCTATTGGTTAAGATCAAGTAACCAAATGCTTACGTTCAACTACAAGTTGACTTTGAAATCGAATGCTTTTGCCTTAGAATTAAATGTTGCTTAAGAAATCGTCTTCAACTATATAAAATGACACTTGATATATATGAATGTAATTTCCCATTCATTTAATCCATTTCTTAGGGCAATGCCAAGTAAAATAAATTGAAATTAAATAAAAAAAAAAAAAAAAATTGTATCGTAAAGTGAAAGGGTAAAAGGTATTTTAGCATTTTTTCTTATTCTTTCTCAATACAAATTTTTATCATTATCAACTAAATCCTTTTCCTTAAGTGTCAGTTTTTCTTTTTTGTTTTTAATAAATGCAATTGAAATTTATCATAATTAGGTTGTCAGCAAAGATAAAAAGTTATTCGATGCAATAAATCATGCTACAATTTCTTCGAACACAGACACAAACACATATCTATTTCTTTTTCTTACCTCTTAAACATTTTCCGGTAAAATATATTAAAAATTTAAAAAAAAAAAAAAAAAAAAAAAAAAAAAAAAAACTATTCGATCGAAAATTTTCGAAGATATAAAAAGAGAAGGAAAAGTAAAAGGGCACACAACAACAACAACAACAACAACAATAAAGAAAAAAGTAAGAAAATGATGCGATTATATCGTTCGTTTGGTTGACTCAAATATGAATTTATCATCATGTTTTGAACGCCTGAATGCGCACTCGGTTAGAGTTGCTTAATACAATTTCGTACTTTTGGCATCCAAGTATGCACACATATATAATGTCCTTTTTTTTTTTTTTTTTGCTAAGCAAAGAAATAATGAAAAATAATAAAAATTTTTATATCGTGTAATCGTAAGCTTGTGATAAAGAAAAAGAAAAAAAAATAAAACTGTAATGCAAGCTATAGTGTAGATAACGTTCGGTGTCCTTAAACAACAGCTCTTCTGCGCTACTGCTATTCAACTACCATGATTTTCGCAAATAGAAAAAAAAATGACTATTGTGAACACTTTCTAACATATATTTTATTAGAAATTTATAAAGTATTTGCGCTTGGGTGTGTCCTCTATTTTCTCTCCTTTCTTTTTTTCTTTTCTTCTCTTCCTTTTTGTGTTTTTTTTTTTTTTGTTTTTTTTTTTTTGTGGGTTAATATCTAGTTTTCTGTTTGTATTGTTATTCAATCGTTGGTAAACATTTTATATGCGCCATTAAAGTTTTCACGGAAACATAAATTTCGATAATAAACTTTTCCATAACTATGAACAGGAAAATAAAAGTCACAGTGAAAACTTAAAATTGCTTACCACGTGGCATCTGTTTGTGTATGCATAGGTGGAATATCTCTTTGCCTTCTTATTCAGTATGCTCTATGTGCACACCCACACACACATATATATATATATATATATATATATCTGTGTATGTATGGTACATATTTCAACATGTATTTAAGGGCGTACATTGTAAAAGTAACCCAACGGATGTGATTTATTGTCATGACAAGAATAACTAACATCAACTAAATCCACTTGATGCCTTGTTTTCCTGTAACGAGGTCAAGTTACGTAGTTTCAAGTATTTCCTATTCAATTGCTTCGCCATTCATAGCGACTGATTGATTGTTATATACTTTCATTGTTACGCGATATTTTGCCGCTCGACATGAATTAACTGGACAGCATATTATCACACAAGAAGGGATTCCTTTCTTATAAATATTTGTGAAATTTATTTGCTTAACTAATTAAATTTTATAGCTAAGCTAATTAAATTTTTGCAAATAAAGTCAAAATAACAAGCAACGCTTTCAAGAGTTTTACACGAAATACTTTATACTTATCATCTAAACGTGACGAAATAGGCTACAGGACATATTGTACAAGAAATAAAATATGTTTTCCAACACCTTACAATTTTAAAGTGATTTAGTCTTTCGTCCCGCCGACCATCTCTCTGCTCATTCACCACTTGCTGCGAAAATGCTAAAGGTGGCAAAAAACAAGTTAGAATATGTTATTAATTTACTTCTCTAGATTACGTTTGAAAATAATTATGATTTACCCACAAGCGTACTCACTAGTGTCAATCATATAAAACGCAACAAATATTGATTTAAAATACAAGTAAAAACACAATAGCCAGACATGACCCTTACCTACCTTTAAATACCATACACCAGTTCGCTTAATACAGTTATTTATAGAAGAATAGTTCGAAATAAGGCCTTAGGATGGAAGTGATCGCAAAAGTAATCCAATCCGAACCATTTTTAATAGCGTTCATGTTTGGGCCAAAACATATTAAAGTCCATATATCTCATAAATTGTGATCTGTAACTTTAACAGAAAAATGTAAATGGACAGACGGGCAGACAAGCTTAGATCAGTTCAAGAAATGATTGTGAATCGCTCTGGGCATGGGGCGGGCACCTGACCGTCTCCATTTCACACGAAGAGGACATTTCTTGAGTAATTTTTATTTTTAAAAAAGAGAAATATTTAAAAAAAAGAAATAAATAAATAAATTATAATGACTGCAAACTTTATAGGTTTTACTACACAATGGTTAGGCACGTTTTCCGATTCCTTTTTTATTTGTAACGGATTATTTCAAATTAAATCGTATTTTTTATTTATTTTATAAGTCGTACTGTCACTAAAATATAATACGACTTCTTCGTTTAAGTCGAAAGGGCAGAACAGAAGCAATAATATTGGCAGCACTTTATACAAGTACCTTCAGAAAGCATCCCCTTTTTTGGAAATGTTGGAAAATCGAGGAAGCCTCAAACGCTAAAACATCCAAGCAATTGAGGTTATTTATGATTCCAGTTATTGTCAAATGTTAATCACACACATCACTCAAGGTTGACTGAAATCAGTAGCGATTAGGTGTGAAGCTTGCAGGAAATAAAAATTCCCATAATAAAAATTGTACAAGTCCGTAAATGTGTTTGCTTAACTCTTTCTCTCTGAATGATAAGCTTTTCCTTTTTGTCAAGACGAAATGCACTAAAAATTTTGCTGTGTTGTTTTTTTTCTATGTTGGAAGCGCAGATGATGTTTCAAACTTCCACTTAATCATTCTTATGCTTAAGATGTAACCAAACTTGATGAGTCTCAGTAATAATTAATATTTGTTGTCGTTGGTGGTGATAAATATTTCATCCTTTCCCGTAACTCACTTGGTTGAGCTAAAACTTTTCATATGAATACATATTTGATCAACTTTTTGCCTATTTTTATGAAAATGCTTTCGCACACAGCCTGCTAATGGCTTTTACTAAGCAAAAGTCTTTAGAAGACTTTTTTCTCAAGAAGAAAAAATTGTTTAGCTATAAGAGACTATCGGTCTTTCTACTCACACCAATGTAGATGATATACGCTTTTTTGCGCTTTTAGACACAACAGCTCCGGAAAGAGCTTAGAGCAATCTATTAAAAAGCAATAACGTTGATTGGTTTCAGCTTCACTACTATGGCTACGGCAACCATTGAATTATTATTATGTACAGTGCGTGAATTTTTCATTTATTTATTTTAATCGTTTATATATTTATATATTTATAAGAAATTCAGTTATGAATTCCAAATGATTTAACAATAAACACATACATACTCTGAACAATAAACTTAAATATTAATAATTTAAACTAAATTTGAATGGAAACGTTTTTGTTATTATATTGTTACGAATATTTCATATTTAATAAATTGCAAAAGAATTTCGAATTCTATTGTGAAATTAAAATTTTTTTTAAATATTCGAAAAATAATAAAAGCAAAAAAGATTTTGAATGCTCATCAGTTGGCGTACTATTATAAGCTGCAGCACTTATGGTACAAGAGTTTGTTAATAGGTTCGCGGACACTAAAAATTTCAGGTAGCTGCAAAAATAGCCAGGCAATTATTTTTGAAACTAGTTGTAATACCCAAAATCTGATTATATATATATATATTATAAGAGTAGTCAGAACATCGTATTTTAACTGTTATATGAAATGAATGTTATAGCAATTGGTCATTACTTTGAAATGTATATTAATTACAAAAACTTAAGGTTACATGAAATTAAATGAACATAAATTGGCTTTAAAATTTGAATGCCATAACATTCACGTCATTTTGCATCACTATGAAAATGAATGCTATAGCATTCACATCCGCGAACGTGTTAAGTTTATGCGGAAGTATGCAAAACTCAGGAGGACTTGAGGTATACGTAACTTTTTATTATATCAATCAGACCAGAATCACTTTCTCAATCAATTTAAGCTTGTCTGCACGTTTGCCCATCTGTCCGTCTGCCTAATTGTGTTCAAGCTACCAGTTGCTATTTTTGAAATATTTTTGAAATTTTGATGAAATTTTGTATATCTCTTCCCGAGGGTGAAAGATATTCAAAATGGCCCCGATCAGGCGGGGTTTTCGACCGCTTCCAATATAACCAGTTTTCAAAAAAAGAGTAATAGTATAGGGTGGGCCACGACTCACCATAGTGGTTTTACTTGTATTTATATATAATTTGGTAAGATTTCGTAGTTAATCCACTTTAGCCCCCTTTTAACTAAGGATTTGCAACATGGCTCAGAGATCCGATATTAGGTTAGAAGTTTATTACATGGAAATCC
The DNA here is from genome assembly GCA_000688735.1 of Glossina austeni. Classification (NCBI taxonomy): domain Eukaryota; kingdom Metazoa; phylum Arthropoda; class Insecta; order Diptera; family Glossinidae; genus Glossina; species Glossina austeni. The sequence continues at coordinate 502,451 of KK502572.1, forward strand.
CAATCTAGAAAAAATCTTTCATTGGAAAGGCAAACCAATAATCCAAAGCATAAGATATTGAACATGGGACGAATCGAGATTATTTAAGCCGCACAGCATAAAATACCTCTGAACGAGTTTACTTGAGCTACTGTGACTTTGATTGGAGAAAAGCCAAATAATTAAGCAAAATAATCGGATAATGCTAGATTTAAAGGCTACTTTATCACTAAGGAACCCACTAAGGAACCCGCTTGTCGCCCGGACAAGCTTGGCGGAGCGCTTTCTATCTTTATTTCTTAGGCAACTGTTACTCCTGTTTCCAAAAATTACAACAGCTTTCGTTAAAAGTTGTTGAAACCTTGTTTTAGATAATGAAACAACTTTGTAACGGTTTCCTTATATATACGTTCGAATGCCTTTGAAAATACGTAAGCAAAAGCATGGACGAACTTAAAAAGCCAAAGTCCATTGATCATTAAAATGAAAAACAGGGGACATTTGTTTATTACGTCGAAGTCTTGAAAATGAACATAGGCTCGGAAAAAATCGCTTATCCCATAAGGGGTCCTGCGACCGAAGCGACAACACTTTAAGGGCTTGCAAAAAAATTAAGTAAAATTGATTCATGAAGATCAGCACTGGGGAAATGGTTGGCCTCTTTTTCGAGACACTTCCAAATGAAAGATGGCACGCGCTCTAGTCGACCATTTGCTGATATAATTGATCAAGTTTTTCGAATCATTCAGAAAGGCTGGAGCATTTCATATTATAACATAACTGTATAACTGAACGATGAAAAAAAAGTTTCAGCGCATTAGCATTGGCCTCTGAGTACAACGGAATCTCTGTACTTAAGTAGCCCATGAATTATCTGTGCAAACATTGGTGGATTGCATTTCCCTCTGCTGATTACCTGCGACTCGGCGAAAACTGGGGCACTTTGGCTGGAGAATTCTTCTTACAGCTTACACCTACCATGTGTTGCTTAGTTTACAGCTTACACCTACCATGTGTTGCTTACTAACGTTTGTTTCGCTTTCAACGGGATTCTTTTAAACGTGTCAACCTGATTTCAAAATAGGGCTATAAACATGACGCGTTCTTAGCGAGAGCTTTACAAGAAAGTTTTGATACATTTGCCGTATGATTCCGATATTACCCCCGTAGTTTCACTCTCTGCAAAAATCTGTTAATAGTGTAAAGCTAACTTCAAAAGAGTGATATCGAAATCACTTTGACAGTTTTTCGCCCAAAAATTCTCTACAATGAATGAAATATAAGGACTTTGCCAGTAAAATGACAAAAGTTTATCGATTAAATTGACTCTTTTTGATGAAAAACACTATAAGCCTTTTCCTTAATTCATCATTAAACCGCGTAGCGCGTTTAAAAGGAGCAAATGAATATCAAATTGCATAAATTATGAAGACAATATTTTAGTTATGTTTACGACGGGGGAGCCATCGCAACGCATGGTAAGATTGCTTATTAATAAAATATTACAACTAATGCCTTTAATATAATCATCTTTCCTTTGATTTGCTTGTTTATGCTCTAAAACCAAAACATAAATTTAATCCAAAGTTTCATGGACATCAAGCTAACTATTCATTTACTATGCTCATGGTAAAGTGAGCACTAAATTTTGAATTTTACAAAATACTTAGCTGTAGCTTTTTACTTAGATAATATTGCTTGGAAACTTTTTCAATACAGTAGTTTTCGTTCAATTACAATTCAATTACATCATTACCGGTATGGCGATAAATGACAAAATGGCTTCGCTGTAACTCTTTCAAGTCAAAATACTTTCATTAATTTTTCATTTTCATACCTTCCTCTCGCCGTAATGAACTATTTGAGATTTTCGTGTGTGTGTGTGTACATATTTCTGTCTTTTTTTTCGCGCTTGTGGGTTATATGTGCTTTGATCAGAACATAAAAATACTTTTTGATTTTCTCAAAAATTAATTGGTTTTCGTATTTAGTGAATGCAGTTTTCAAATCAAAGAGCACAGATGCAATGCCTCCTTGGCATTGGCCATAGTATTAAACTCGAGATACCTTGCGTTTCTGTTTCATCCAAAATATAAGTTGAAATCCAGCTAAAAGGAATAAATAAAACTTTATAGCCAAGCAAGACCGACTATTAAATCACCCTACGCTACTCTTATTGTCATAGAATGCTAAAAATTGGACTTTGTTGCCACTTACTTGGCACTTACTTTTCATAAGGACCTTTACTTGACAGAAAAAATGTGTTAATGTGGAACAAATTAAGCACAGTTAGTGTGTATATCAAAGCAGTCCGGTGTCAAATCGTGACTTACCGGAAATTCGATTTTATTGTGATGTAATGTTTATATAGGATGACATGCAGATCTTGTTGACATTCAATATTTTCTCCTAGTACCTTCTTAGCTGCTTGTATCGTCGCTAAATTTTCGTTTTTAATACAAACTTTCAAAAAAAAAAATGGAAAAACTCTTATAATTCTCTTCAGATGCATCTCGAAATTCTTTGAAGCGTTTATATCATTCAAAGATTTGCGGTATCATTAAAATTTTTAAAGCCTTCACTCGATTTGATTTCAATTGAGATAAAAAATTTCATATAACTCTACAATTAAATATCTGAATACTCTCCATGAGGGCACGTATTACCCATTCGCTTGCAAAATCCAAGATAAAAATTAAAACTGCTCTCAAATATTCTTCTATAAGGCACCGCCTGTACATAATAGCAATCAATCATATAATAATAAACTGGGTACGTAAATAAAAGTCCAAGAACAATGTGAGACTCTTGAGGTAAACTCATTCGTTAAGCTGTTACATGATTGTCACATAAAATTGACGTAAGGAATAGCTTAACTTAGCTTAAAGAGTTTTTTGTTTATTGATTTTTTCACTCATATAAAGGATAAAAGTTTCTAAAGCTCAATGAATTTAGGCAAAAACTACTGTACATCAACCATATATTATGTTACGTTTAAGAGGATGCATGCGCTCATTTGCGTGGCTAAACTTGGGAGGAGACTTTTATAAAACTCAGTTATAATTACTGCGTTTGAATTCTGTTTCAACTTCATATGAGCTCCTCAGTTCGTTTTCTAATTAGAAAGATAATTTTACTCAAGAGCAAAAAAAAAAAAAAAAATAGTAACAAATAAGGACTTGGGATAATCCTTGAATACCCATAAAAGGGTTTTAACCATTTTTTCCCCTAACTTCCAGTGAGCTGTAGTATATATAAAAATAGCGATCCCGAATTCCAAATAGATATTTGTTACAGATTGTGTGGAAGTAGACCATTGATAAAGTTGATAACTTTTTTTTCGAAGATTCATTTCGACTTTTTTCCTATTGATAAGCACACAGCACTCCACAGCACTTACTTCTGTCTCTGAATAATAGGACTGACGGAGTGATGATTAATCGAAGAGCAAAAGGAACGGATCAACCCAACCAAGAATTTCATACTAATCAAGAATTGTATGTATTAAGGCGAATATGGCAGACCTAGTGTACCCGCACCTGCCCCCGGATCAAGTTGTCTGATTACTGCGATCACAATTTTAGGAGGAAAAGAAGAAATTTAATTTACTGTACAAAACATCTTCAACCTGCAACGTTTTCTATGCGAAACTATTTGGCTAGCACTCGTGCCATTAAATTGGAATAAAATTACAAAAAGAATTTCTTAAACAATTAACAACATTTTTTCCAGTAGAATTTCATTATGTTATCACTTGAGGTGAAACCGAAATAAGATAAAACGTTTTAGTACAACGTGACCGACAATTAAATACCCTGCACTACTTTGCTTATTTTCGTCCAAAAAAAAAAAAAATTCTTATAAAGGCAAGCCTTTCAATATGCACGACAATCTTTGGAGAGAGGTTCGCAAAGTACTCCATACCTATGTACTCCAAATTTACCACACATGGAAGTTTATATAGCAAATCGCTAACGTCGATTAATTTACATCATAAAATGATAAAAACGACTTATCCCCTTTAATTTAAAGTATTCATATAGGTTCCTGTTCAAGGATATTTCTGGAATAACATTCAAAATGGATCTTTATAAGCGGAGTGATCATAAAAGTAGTTCGATCTAAATTATTTCAAAGTTCGCCTTTATCATCAAAATATCACACAAAAGTATATGAACAACTTTCAGAGTGGACAGACAGACGGACAAACATGATCGAATCACAATCAGATATGGATTCAGTCAATTGATAGAAAGAAATCTGGATCTATTCCAAGTTGGTGAGAAGGTAACATACCTCCACACCAATTTAGCATAGAAGAGAACTTAAGATATAATAATTAAATCACACAAATATGCTTTGTTTAGATTCATTTACACAAATTGAATAAACAAACCCGGCAACATTGTGAGAAGAAATGCAAAATTGCATTATTTCCAACCACTCGACCATTCAAATGAAATTTCTAACAAAACTTAATCTGCAAAATTATTCAAGAATAGGGTTGAGACCTTATACAAAAATTAATAATAAACAAAACAATGAATGAACAAAAACAAGAAAAGAAAATCCGAATATTAATTTTTGCATTTTTAGCAGTACTTTCGTAACGTGAACAACCTCTTAACTGATGATGATAATGATGATGTTAAAAAATAAAGAAAAAATCATTTCAGCATTTATCAAATATGTTGATTTTATGTAAATTGCCGAGAAGCAGCTGGCAAACATTTGCTAAGAATTGATTTGTTTTTAGGTAAACAAATAACATCACAATTTTAGAAAGTTGTCTTCGCTTATTTCCTATTTCTTTTTAGCAACATCTCTAATATTCGGTTACTTTCCAATGCGATATAAGCAAATCAGTGAAGTCTTCATTGACGCGGTGAAAATTGTATCAGCTCAGCTGAGAAGGTTTGGCGCATCGATTCCACAGCATGGGCTTACCACACGTTTGCGACTATCATTTGCTTCGACCTTGGGGTTGATTTCAAAAAGGACCTATCTAAACTGCTTGGTTCAAAAACCTATCGCTAGCCTATGGATTCAAATCGATTTATCAGAAAAATGACAAAAGAGTAGCGGCCAAAATTATTATCAATAAAAACAAATAATTTGTGAAAATCGTTTAAAACCTAAAAATGTATTTGAGTCTTATTAAAATTATATACATATACGTTTCGTTTATACATATATATACTGGGCTATTGCCTATTTACACTACTAATTGAAAATATGCTTTTGAAATTCAATGCTTTTTTCATATTTCAAATTGTTTTATCACGGATTACGGACAAAGGCCTTTCCATAGTAATTGTTTTCGCTGCTAGCTTTTTTTTGTACATATTCGCTTACAAGCTGTGGCAAGCCGGTTAATAAAGAGATTGTGTTAATTGGAAAGCAATAAAAATAACATAACAAGTCAACTTCGTCATATTAATGATGCCCTCAAGTATACAGTGGTAAATGCAGTACTCAATGAATATATCTTTTGTAAACGCATTTGTTGTTTCTTTAGATAAGAAGTCAATGTCCTTTTTACTCTTCTTCTCACGTTTAAAATTATGCCAAACATTAATGTATTTTGATCTTCAGTAATCGCTGTTCTGGACAGCCTAGATCAACCGCGTCAAGACTAATATATATATATAAATAAATATATATATGTATATATATATATATATATATATGCGTTAAGACTAATATATATATATATAAATATATATATAAATAAAATCCACTAATGGAAATTATTTTTATAATTAAGCTGCAAAGATAGTAACATAATCGTAGAACTAGTGGTTTGACTTTCCCTCGTTTAAGTTGTTAGTCCAGTCCGCATTTGCCCCATCGCGTCTGTACCATCAGCAGCAAGTTTTCATCGTTTGCACTTTGATTATAACGAAGCACTCTTTTAATTACGCCACCATGTCTCCTCCTTGATCTATTGTTGAAAGACTATTTTCTTATGCATTTACGAAGAGATACCTGAGGCTTTCGACAGCCTAATCGTATAGGAAATGATTTTAAACCTTTAAATATCCATCACCCACATGATGGATATGGTTCAAAGCAACCTTTATAACAAATGTCCACATGAGAACATTCATTCAGGATGTCCCGTAAGTATAGAAGCAAAGTCCACTTTACGAAAAAGTGAAAGATTACCAAAATGAACGTACATAGAAATTTCATACCTACAAATTACATAATAAAAGATGCAGCAGCTTATATAGAAGTCAAGAAGGACCAGCAAACAAAGATGAAATGAATGAACTTTCACCTAACCGTTAACAACATTTGTGGAAAAATTTGTCGAACGCTACGAAATTTATATAATCATGTCATGTCTCATGCTGACAATTCTATTAAACTTTTTTCTGCTGCCTCACTGTCTCATGATCTGGACAGGCATTAACGTACTGTCCATCATATTGTACACTTCGTTTATAATGCCAAACTCAGAGGTCAAATTTTCTCCTTCTTTCGATGCTTTTTGAAGTTCTTCTTTTTCGACTCTGCAAAATCATTTCACATTAATTGTCCAACAAGACAACAAGTAGTAAAATTATGTTCGCTTGTGACCGAATTTTTTATAACCATCACCGTTATCTTAAAGCACACAAAAAAGCAAAAGAACACAACTTTCATGTTCTTTAATATAAAGTTGGCGCAAGTGATTTTTTCTATATTTCCGTTGTAGGCGTGTCGTTTGAAGAGTTTATGTCATTTCCAAGTTTTTTTGCAAGTCTGTAGGCGACATATATTAACATCCGCTAATGGGAGAATGTTTACCACGCATACTACACGGTTGCGCAGATAGACACATGGACAGACGAATAGTCAGACATGTTTTGGGTGCACTATGAATTTTAAACTGGCTAAGAATTTATACACTTTATGGGGTTTTGGAACTTTTTTCTTCGTCTTATAAAAGTATTGAAAAAAAATGATACTTTGATACACTATTACGTTGGGTAGGCGTAAAGGAATTTCTTCCATATTTGTGTAGGTACTATAGCATCATCCATACGTGCAAATTTTTGCAGATTTATATGCAAAAAACCAATTTTTCATTGCCTTTGAAAAACAGAGTTGCTCCCATTTTACGTAGTACTATAGGCGTGTCCTTCAGCCCATTTGTCCCCATTGGTTCAATACCCGCCTGCATGCAAGAACTTCCAATGTTTCTCCCAAACTTCAAGTGATGGCTTAATTTTTGCTGTTAGCAAAATGCGTACAACAGACATTACACAGATGGACAGAGGGACATGCTTGAATCGATTTAGAATTTGATGCTGATCAAGAATATATATACTTCGTAGGGGTCTCCGGTGCTTCCTTCCTGACGATACAAACGTTTTGAGAAAATGAATATATCCCTCATTCTTCGCTGATGGGTATAAAAATTATAGTTAATAGAGGCTATCAAGAATTAGTTAAATCCATCGCAGTTAAATAATACCTTGATAGAAATTGAAAACTTATGTAATGACAAGCAAGCGGAGAGCTTCACAATTAGAAGTGCATCAGCTGGCTCTAACAAACACATATAAATAAATTGTAAACGTTATAAAACGTTTTACCTAAAGGAAATGTATAAGTTATCAATACTCGTACATACTAGATGTTGTCGTTCGATATAAATGTTGAAAATTCGTGGCAACATTAGCGGCGTAGTTAACTTCAAAAGTCACCGGAAATTAACTTACAATCGATAACTCGATCAATCAATTTTCATGTTGGATATTTTATAAAAATAAGTACAACTTTCATAATATTTTCATCATCATCCGTCCGTTATGAACACCGACGTAGCAATAATTTAATAAAGTATGTGAAATAAAATCGAATTTTATTCGAATGTAAGCAAAAGTTTAATATTAAAGAGAATTATTATGCAAAATTATTTTCATCTTGAGTCTATGATAACTGAGCCAATAGTTTTCATCTCTCACCGTTTGCATTTTGATCCTTTGTTGGTTTCAAATGATAATTTACTGCTGCATTATAACTCATAAATTTAAGATGCAATCTTCTCGTAAATGTTCATAACGAAATTTCTGGCTTGCAAGGAGAATTTAATTCACTTTCTCCTACTGCTTCTGCTTTTCTAGCATAATCATTACATAATAATTAATACATGTATTTGTATTTCATTAGCCGTAAAGCATACAATTTACATTCATATGAATTATACACATATGTATATATTTAAATAAATCTTTAAACTAATTTATGGATTTGAAATTGAAAGGCAATATAAAGAAAATGAAAATTTAAAGAGATTTTTTACTATGTAACCGGTATTCAGTTTTGTAGCCTTTTAACGAAAATATATTAAAATTCGAAAAGCAAATATAAAGCTACGATAAGCATAACATGTTATGAGAGCATACGGATATTACAACAACAACATCATAGGATTGTATTGATCAAATGAAAGTAAGTCATCAGTAAGGTAAACTTTTACTTTAAGATTACCGAAGAGAAAAATAAATAGCTTATGTAACGCAACGTGCGAATTTACTTTAATTTTTTTAAAAATTTTTGCGCTAAAATCAAAAGTTTATTTATTCAAAATTTTGTCAATCATTAGCAGTCACTTTTCTCATCTTTCTGACGCAACATAAATAACAGGTAGCATAAATAATCCATCCTTTGAGGCTGCACATAAAAGGATTCCTTTTTTTATAGCCTCATGACAAGAGAGGAAGCGCTAACCATGGCTACGCTTACGATTTCATGTTTAGCGAATATAAGTGAGGATAGACGATACTTCTAATGCTTTCGTCGTAGGCCACTTCGCCTAGCGGTTTTCTACTAATGGAAATGCTATGAACACAGCAAGCAGACAATGTTTGGTTTGCTTATAACGTGTTTTGCTATAGTTTGAATGTAATGTAATGTCATCAGGCATTCCGGTCATTTCGTTTTTTTCCTTCTCATATCTTACATCACTTGTGGTCATTATGTTTACGTGGGTATGTTAAGTTCATGTGAATGTATATAACACTCGCAAAAGCCTTGAGATAGACGCACCTTTTCTTATATCTATCGATTCAGGATAATTTTTTGAACCAATCTAAACTTGTCTGTCCATCTTGTATTTTTCTGTTAAACCTACAGATCGTAATTTTGAAGATATTTGGATGAAACCGATTACCTTGACATGTGTTGACCGCAGACCGAAAGCTATTGCAAATGTTTCGCATCAGTTCACTTTTCCAAGTTGCTATGTAGTAACTTATTTTGAAAAGACGGTAACTGTATTAACCACAGTGGTGAAAGGTATTGTAAGGAAGGCTACGGCTTAGTTCTGGAAATGCAGTTTACACATTACGAATCACCTTCGAACATTCGCCAGCCTTAAACGATGTGGCATCCAAGGACCTTGTTTGTTCAATATGCTGACACGACAGTGAAAAGATTATTTATGGTCTTGTGATTCGATAACTAGACAGAATTCAGCATAAGACCGACCGATAAGGCCGATCAAGAAAACCTATCCTAAAAACACGTGACTTTAACCTAAGCCTAAAGGACGATACTGAATAGACTAACGAACAACACGTGACTTTAACCTAAGCCTAAAGAGCGATACTGAATAGACTGACGACATTGACCTCCAGAAATCTAATGGCTTTTAAAAGTTTAAAATTAGCCAAACTTAACAGAATTTTGTTAGTTTTTCTTACACATCATCACTGGGTAATTTTTTTATATGTGTGTTTTATATAATTTGTTTATTAATTCTTAGGTAACTCCTAGTTAAATGCTATGCGCACAGATAGAGTTAAAGAGATATATACGTTAAGATGGAAACACACAAAGTGTGCATTACAGTGTTTTTGCTACATTGGAAGCACAGGCGAATCACTAACCCTCCCAAGAGCACATACTGCAACTAGAAAATTAGGAGAGGATGGCCCAAAGCAATCCTTTCTTTTAAAAGTTTGCGTAACCATCACAATCCCGGCAATCTAGTAGACAGGTTACTCAAACAATGCCTTGAAACCGAAAAGGAACATACGTTGATCTCGTAGTGAGAGGGATGACAATGGAATTTAATACATAAATAAACAACCTGTAGATTTCACGACGCATAGTTGTGTACACGAAAAAGTCCGAAGTTTGAAATTTGATTTTTTGGTTTTTAAAAGACGTATGAAAGGCACATTAAGTCTTCATCAAATCATGCTTTTGTGAAGAGTAAAAAAATTCTTATTTTTTTTATAACTTTGTTGTTTATGTTAACATTTTTCTGTAAAATAATATCGCATCATGGTTGCCCATTGTGTTCACCCATGGGAGTTTTTAACCCGAAAAGGATAGTAAGCCTCATTGTGTGTCAGCCTCAACAGCGCTTGTTTACATTGGATGCCTTGAAGTTGTACTTAATAGTTTCGTTGCGCAAATATTGCTAGCGAAATGTCTTGTCTTATTATATACGGTCGCTTTGACTCTTAAAATTTATGTATAGCCCTGGCTTCATAGCTTTCTTGGTAGCGTGATTAATATTGAATTCCATAACAACGAGATTGGCTAAGAGGTAAGTCTGTTATTTATGAAAAACAACGGAATATACTCTATCTGATGTGCCTAAGGGCAGGCAATTGCCTTGACCTATACCTACAGAATATGACTCGGAATAAAAAAATTTTAAAAACTTCATCAAGTGTTTTTAAATTGGCGGCAAAACTAATAAAACAAACAATTTTCATTGCATCCAGTTACGGAACAAAGTTATGATTTATTAATAAAACTATAAGGCTTACGTGCCATTTTGATCTTGGCGACATTGTTACGAACATGTTTATACACAATTTTAATCTACTACTTACGAAAAGGATTATTCTGTATTACAAAAGTGCTTACACTAACTATGATCTATTGTTTGCTTTAAGATTCAGTACATTGGCACTCATAGCATTTTCATTCACGAACTATGTGATTAGCTTGGCAGTGGTCAGTGGCCGCATGCTGGGCTATTGTATTTTATTTATTAACATAACCATTTTGTATTCCATTGGAATATACTACAAAATCTAACAGTGAAATCTATTTCAGCCTTTGAGGAGCACAGTTCCTAAAATGTTCGTAGCTTAAGAACAAAGAAATTTACATATGTCCAATATGACGAAAAAATAAGAGAAACCCGCTGTTGAAAAAACTTCGTCATCTGAGTTATCCTGAAATTCAAACATTCAGTATTGAGAAAAAATTGAGAAAAATCAGTGCGGCTCACTTTACGAAATAATCCTTCTTTTGGTCAAAGAAGAGATTTTTAAAAATCACGTAGATTAAACAATCTTTAATCAGACACTTTTTTTACACGGTAGATTCGCTTCTTAGAAATCCGTGTAAAAAAAAAATTGTCCCAAAATATATATGCAACTTATGATAATTTTGTGCTTATGTTCCATAACTTTGAAAAATCGGTATAAGACGGAGAAATTTCATATATTTTCACAGAAAATTGTGCAAAAAAAGTAATCATGAAATCCATATAAAATTGTATAAAACAAAAGAAAATTCTTTTTTTTTTTTTAAAATGAATTAAAAAATTCAGTCCATAAGTACTACAAGCATAAAATACAAATTGACATTAGGAATAAAAATCAATTTCCCAATTCTAACTTACACGTATATGGGTATAAACCGACAGACTTCCGATCACAGTATTCCCTGAATAGCATTTTATTGCTGTGTACATATATTTCCGTGGGGCACTGTCGAAATTAGAATTAAACGTTCGTGCTAGAACAAAAAGTTCGTGTAAAAAAAATCTCGGTCCCATTGGTGAACCGTGTTATTTAAAAATGATGTAAAAAAAGACCAAGTAAAAAAATTTGGGTTTCATATGAAAAGCTTTATATATATGCTTTGAGCTTGAAGTTAGCTAGGCTTCCAAGCTTCCAAGCAAGCAGTTAGCTTGCGAGCGTTGCGTTTTAATACAAATGAGAGAATTTCTGAAAAATATGAAAATAATGCGAAAACAGATCATAAGGTTGTCTGTCAATTATTCTTTTTTTTTTTTTTTTGCTTCCTTTTCTGACATATCAGGAATAATCACATGGCTTCGAATATTTTCTCGTAAAGACAATACAAACTCTTATACAGTCGCACGAATATCGGACTTTTTGAGTACTTATTACTTCGATATACAGGCCAGACACGTAATAATTTGGATTTAGCGCATAATGATTTCTACTTATGACCAGATATGAAGACCAAATCGCATAACTAAGGATTTTTGTTCCACAATACAACAAACAGTTTTTCCAAGAGATATTTAATTTATTTGGAAAATGATGTAAAAAATCTATCGACTGGCATGCAGAGTAAAAGGAAAATTCAACTTAAATTTTGTAGCATTAAATATTCGATTTTGTTGTTTTAGTGCTACACAAATGAGGCAACCACTCGTCACAAAGAACTGCAAGGTATAACTGGCATTTGGATTAAATCATTATCGCTATCCTACTTGGTGCTGTACGCGTCACTCATGGTATGTTTCGCCGTTGGTTAATTCTTTCATTCTCAAATAATTCCTTAGTTTTCTGGGTTTTTACATTAGTCGAGCATTTCTCTTCTTTTTTTTTTTTGCTAGCTAAGTAGATGTTTGCCTCCCTTAAGCCTTTAAATATAAAAATAAATGACTAACGCTTTTACAAATGAATCTCTGTCTTGTGATATTTCAAGGTAAATAATTATTAAAGTTCAGTTCCTTTACATCAATTTTTTCTAAATTTAAGATCGACAATATGTTTCTTTAAGCCTTCAAATTGTAATTTAAAATATTTATTAACAATAAAAAATTTTATAAGAAAAACTAAATGATTTTTTATTTTTTTAATCGTATTTTCCAAGGTGGTATCCGTAAACAATCTTTTGTATTTATAAAATAAAAAACAAAGCTTATTTTCATCTCTGTTCGTTCTCTCGCGTCACCACAAGTTTTTCGAAAAATTTCCACAAAAAAAAAAACAAAAAGGAAAAAATAAAATACTTAAACAACAATGGGAGTAAACGAATACAAAACAAAATGTTTAGATAGCTGGTTTTCTTTTTTTTTTTTTTTGCAGCATCCTCACGCCCATTATATTCATATACACGTAGAGGGATTATATTCATTTTACTGAAATAAATGTTGAAAACACGTGCGAGTCATTCATATTCATTGAATATATTGTTCGTACAATTACATGAAAAGCGCACGTTATTATTTACTCATGCCCACTCACAACATATTAGGTATGTAAATATGAAACCGTTTTTATTTATATTTATTTATAGTTTGGACATTTGACAGCCGACATAACACAAACACACTTTTTCTAACAAAGAAGTTGTCGAGTTTTATGCCAAATTAAACGCTTTCGCCAATAGCATGTCCTTCTTGTTTGAATGACATAAATTCAAGTCAGTTTTGCATCGGAATTTTCGTGGCGATTAAAATTGAATTTATTTTTAAAACCCCAAACCTAAAAACTAATGGGTAATCAAAGTATACCATCAACAACCTCATCGACCGCAATACAAAATCGCTTTGGGAAGAAGAGATTTTTTTGTGTTTAGTGGGACCAGAGACGGGTGGTCTGTTATAAGCTGGTAAAATATGATGAAAGGCTTAATAACATATGCCACTAACAATAATTAAGAGATATTAACCTGTCGCTATTCAAAAGAAGAACGGAATAACATGTAATGTAACCCAAGATAATTTCGTTACATGGAACCCATTCATTCATTGATATGGCAGAACGTGCTCGTGACACTTTGGAAGCGCTCAACTGGGAAGTGCTAGAGCACGAGACTTACTCATCGAACTCGAGCCCTTTCCATTGCTAATTGTTTGCATCGAAGTTTGCACGCTTTCGCTGAGCAGTGTCTCACTTCTTATAAAAATGTATGTAAATGATTCAGTTTTTCGGCGCAAATTGTCAAACACTTGAGTAAAATGTATAGCTGGCAATAGTTGGAATGAAATATTTTTCATACAACAACAAATGTGTGTTTTTTCTATAGAAAAATTCCATTTTCATATATACATACCTGATACACACAGGTTATGTTTTTACGGGAAGTTATATGTTTCTGTAAGCATCAATGTGTGCGCCTGTATTTGGTATTGTCTGCAATTTGAAAACCTCAACCGTTAGCCAAGTCAACACAATGCGTGCACAGTATTAAGTTTCGCGCCCTTCTCTCGATATTTCTAATATTTGTGCTATACTTAAATCCATCCAAATCATTGAAGGGAGATGCGTTATTTATTTAATTAGCCTTAAAATGAGATGCGGTTATATGCGTATACATAACCGTGAGGTTGTAAGGATTATTTTCCAATATGTAAACACATCATTACATTGTTCGCTTTTCATTTTGCTTATAAGCAGTAAATTAATTTACTAGGCTTCTCATCATTGGACTGTTTGAACACATAAGCGGTTTAAATTGAGATTTGGCGAAATTTTTGCATTTAAAGGAAAAGTGTACTCTCGGCAAAAAAAAAACAACTATTTTCTGGGCATTATTGCTCTATATAAAAATTCGAACTAGTTATGCAGACTTAACGGTGAGAGTATTCTTGATTTTCTCACCTTTTTTTAGGCCCATAATATAGTTTGGAAAGTATTACAAAGTCAGGAATTATTGCTGTTGTAGGCAGGATTCAACTTGCATCTCATTCCCATTAGGACTTAGTTTGGAAAAGAACTGAGGAACAAAATGAATTTTTTCACAAAAAAGCCCATCTTCAAATTATTCGGTTTTCTCGGTTAACCGAGGTAAATGCAGCTGCTCGAACACACACATTTGGCATATAGTCTATAGTTTTAATTACATATATGATCTTATTGTTTATAACTTTCTTAAATGTGCCAGTTTTGTAACCCTATGTAATATAAATCAGTCGTGAACAGTGAACTGTCAGCAAATACACTAAGTTGACTAGCAAATTAATTATCCTTTATCATTGAATATTTTACGAGTAACAACACAATGCCCTCCCCTTACAGCAGTATTTAATGGAATGTAACTCGTAAATTTCCTCATTAAAATAATCGTTGCATTTTACATAAAATATATCTACCATCAAACTATTAAGTTGTACGTTGAAAAGATGTTCGAGCAGATTTCAAATGCACACAATATTGCACACAAACTTGTACTTATTATTTAAAGCTAACAGTGTGTGTTTCCAAACTTTATGCCTTACAACTTACTCACGTCTCCTCCAGTCTTATTTAAATACTTTATTTACATAGTGCTCGTTCACTTCTACCTTGCGTATACAGGAAGCTATAATTTTCATAGATTGACATAAGCTAAAGAATCTGAAATCTCGCATTGATCTAGACATTTTATTTGATCATAAATTTCGCTTCAATATTCGATATTCAACAATCATTCAATAAAATTGAATCGATGCTAGAACTAATTAAAGATTGGCCTAGAGCTTTAACCGGCTCATGCGTTACGGAAAGACTATGTGCGAATTTGGTAACAGCTATACTCGAGTGATAATTGCCTCGTTATCGTTACCATGTAAAAATCACTGAATAAAATCACTTCATGTTTTCCGCGCTAAAGAATTTGCGTCCCAGTCCAACCCTAGATTAGTATTTACATTGAGTACCTTTACTACATAAATGCAGATTTAATCCAAGCATTTCTATTGGAGCAAGATTGGCAGACGGCACTAATTAGTAGGCACTGGCTAGTTTTATTTAAGGAAGCGTCTTAAGTAAACTTTTTCTTACTTGACTGATGTTTATAAGCTAATCCCGTTATCGGATTTCCCTTATTTCGTCAAATCCTTTTTTAATATGTTCACGTTATCGATGTCAAATTTAAGCTATAACATTCCTTCATTTGTTTGCACCATGGGTATAAAGTTTGTATCCACTGTTCCTTATATAAATTGCTTTATAGTTTCATAGGTCTCTCTAATCAAGGAATTAGAAGACATTTGCTAGAAATTGCGTTCCTAGATAATGTTTTTAGAAGTTTGCCTAATACATTAACTTTCTTTTAAAATATATCAATATTCATATTCCGTTCTCTCGAACAGGTAATTATAATCCAAGATTATTGCGTCATTGTAGCACTAATTATAATCCGGTTCATCATAGCCTTGCGCTTGGGCGATGAAGTGTAGTCATCAAATATAAATAAAAATTTACATAGAAATGTGAAAGAGTACATGTATATGTATATGTACATATATGCACTCATGTCAACTCATGTATATATAAATGCACTCATACACATATACACACATATATATAAATATGAATTATTTATTTATTTATTAATACGTTACAATGCTACACAAGCTTACTTATTAAGTCTTAAACGCGGATCAATACGCCCAGAGGCCTATGAAATATATATAATTGTAAGAATGGATAGATGTACATACATGCACACACATACCTACATATATGTGTACAATTTATGTCAAGGTACACGCAACTCTTTGTTTACATATTGTTTTTTAACTCGATGTTGAAATAAAACGGTTCAACGTCAATTTTTACACGAATTTTTTGTTCTAGCACGAATCCAAAAACATATTTTTTAATTTTTAATTTTTTTGGACTTCGTTAGTGCCTTAGTCTATTATGCAGTATACGCGAATTTTTGTGATCACTTTTTTCTTAATCTTGTTGTACTTCAACTTGAGCTCAGCATTTTGTTATTCAGATTTTTCATTTTTTTGTGCTATAGTGTTCAGTTCATAGAATGCAATAAATAATTTCAATAAATTTCTAAAAGTTGTTATTTAAATTAAAGTCTTTTGTTAGTTCGATGGTGACGAAGTCGAAGGTGAATTTCAGCTGTTAAGGGTAAATTTAATTTGCGAGAGCTTGTAATTTGCTATGAATACGGGGCAACCTCTCTGACATGGGGCGTGCA
>KK502572.1:554796-571867 GCA_000688735.1 Glossina austeni
TTCCTATTCTATCTTAATCTATTCCTATGTTCTATTCCTATCTTAATCCATTCTTAAGTTATCTTATCTCCTATTCTACCTTAACTAGCACTTCCTTCCCCTCTCCAGAGACGGAGAATCCGTGAGCCCAAAACGACGGACGACTTTGGGTCCTCACAGTACACATTTTTCCTTCGAAGACTAAGACAAACATAATAGACATAGAGTTCGATATGTTTACACCAATTATTTAATTGAAAAAAAAAACAATTCTTCTTCTTCTTACATCCTCACATCCTTCTTCCTAAAAGCAATAATAGAAATGCTTAAAAAATTCGATCTAAACCTGCTTCTGTTGCTTTTATGAGAAACTTTTGAAATTGTAAAAAAAAAGTTATTTTATATTTAATTAATTACTTCCTTCTTTTTGCAGTATGACAAGATTTTAATGTAGTACAAGCTTTTACACATAGAAAAACTGAAAAGCTTTTGTATTCGATTTAAATGAAAATAATTTTGTCAATAAAACTTAAATTGAAATAAGAAAAGATTTTGCAAAATATATTTCATTTCGTGTGAGTAAATCGCATGCATACGAACTAATCCAAAAGAAATTTTTACTATAGCGTTGGAGATAGTGCAGTAGTAGTTTTTCGTATAGCTTAAGAAGTTGATTTTTCCAAAGAAGTCATGGCATCGTCGAATGTTTGCACGTGCTCAAGCGTCATCTCGTCGATTGAGGGCACACAAGGCTATCTTGTGAATTGTTTTTATCGCCTTAAACGTAAGATTTTAACTTTTTAACATTGTCGCGAGTATCAAGTCTGCCTTCAGCCAGTTCAGCTCTGTGGGCGGTTTGACTACACTTGGTCACAGTTAAAGTGTAAGCTCAGTCAATAATAGCATAACACTTACACCGATTAGATACTCAGCTACCAGACTACGCTCCCTATCTCTCTCTCCTCTCCCATTTCTTTCTGACCGTCACCAAGTTGCATGTATAAAGAACATCCTCTGAGTAATAGGTCATATTGAGCACTATCATGAGACGCAGCCCACCATTAGATAACTAACACAACTTCGCTTAACACAGTTATTCATATAACGACTTTGGAAAACAACGCCTTACATTGAAAGTGGTCGAAAAAGTGGACAGATCCGAACCATTTTCAGTAGCGTTCGTCCTTGGGCCAAATTTCTTTAAAATATCTCGAAAATTCCGACTTGCAGGTGGAACACAAAAAACATGGACAAACATCAAACGGACAGACGAACGGACAGAATCACTTTCCGACTCGATCGGTACAATAAAAGGCGGGCCTACCTCAAGTCCTTCTCGTTGTTGTATCCACGGTACACTTAATATATCCTCATACCATAAGTGGACGGATGGACGGACAAGCAAATTTAAATCCGTATAAAAAAGATGAGTTCTTTCTTACTTATAAAAAAAACAGCAGATATGATAGAAATGGAAAAATTCAGTCGTGTCGACCGAATATAATTTTTTTTCCAAAAAATGTTCAGTTGTGTAATTTAAATTTTGTCAAAATTTATCTCTGTTCAATATATTTTTTATCAATGAAGTAAATCTTGTTTGCTAACAACACATAGTAATTTAAATTTTCTATAAA
This sequence comes from Glossina austeni, assembly GCA_000688735.1. Classification (NCBI taxonomy): domain Eukaryota; kingdom Metazoa; phylum Arthropoda; class Insecta; order Diptera; family Glossinidae; genus Glossina; species Glossina austeni. The sequence goes on from KK502572.1 coordinate 556,410, forward strand.
TATAATAGGGAATGCTTGCCTTTTTGCAATAATTAGTTAAACTCTGTTTATATATTTGTATATATGTATGCACTAGTTTTCGCTTTATGGGAATCAACTATTCAATGTTTCGAGCAAAGTCATCACTTAAAACTACTTAGGGGTATTATTACTTGAAATTTTAGCTTCGAATAAATATTTCCGTGCTAACCTTACTTTTAAATGAATTGAATTCGAAAATCATTTGTACATATATGTAAAAGCGGCCTCCAGTAAAAGGCATACTATTTTTACACCTTACACCACTTGTTACACAGATTTTACAAAGGTTACAAAGGTTTTACGTACGTTCCTGCCTATGTGGCTTAACCCTACGGTGCCAATGACCCACGGGTTAATAAAGCGTAACCCACGCCCCCCGCAGTAAATAATCTGGACCACTTGTTATACAAGGGAATGTCAAGTTTGTGCGGGTGTGCGGGATATTTTTTGATTTGATTTAAGATTGTCTAGCTGTCCGTCCGTCCGTCTCGTTTTCTTCTGTACAAGTCAAAATTTTTGCCACATTTTGATGAAATTTGATACACTGACTTGCCTTGGTCCAACGACGAACACTATCGAGCATCGTTCGCAAATTAAGTTCCAAAGTTGAGATAACTTGTCACAAAAATATAAAACAAAAAAAATCATTTAAGTAAAATCAATGCATCCATTCAAGAATAAAGCGTGAAACAAAAATAAACCGCTTTTGCATAAGCTAGAAACGATTCAAATGTTTTGCACATGCTGTACAACATCTGCTTATCTAACAATATGATCAGCAGCTAAGCTTAAGCTGACTTGTTACGCAGCAATAGAGTTATTACTGCAAGAGTAGTTAAATGTTTACCATAGAATTTCACCGTTAACGTTTTGCGATTTGCTGACTTGTATTTTAGAGTTATTACAAAAGCACTTAAATCCCCCTTTTCCTGGAAAAAAGAGAAAACAAACATCGACAAAAAATAACAAAACCATAATTAGACAAAGAATGTTAATAGCAAAACGTTTGAGCAAAGATACAGAAGTACATACACACTGTGAAGTTAATATTTTTCAAAAGCAAGAGTTGCCTAATTCTAGGTAACTCCCGAGCTACTTTTGCCAATGTTTGTAAACATTGGTACGCTCTCATACCATCCTCAACTTCATGCTTAATCAGAGGATGTTCGTGCAATTCTTCATCGACAGTTGTGGTCATCTTCGTTGGGTATATCAGAAATAACCCGTTGCACTAAAATATTAGATCCTCTTCATCCTCTCATATCCTCTTTAGACAATATTGATATTAAGCAGCTTAAGCAGAACATTAGTAGAAATAAACGGTGTCGATCAATGGCCTATAAACGTTCATACCCAGGTGAAGTAAAATTTTCCAAAATTAAAATTTGAAATCAAATGTCAATGTATGTGTGCATAGAAGTTTGGAATTTTTGCCGTTATTTCGCGTTTGGCAAACAGACCGGCCATTGCGCGTATATATTATTGGTTTTTTTTTTCATGGATTCATTAGTAAAGCGATTAACGCCATTCCTATGCGAAACACTTACATGAATATTTGTGCGTAATTCTAGTAAAAATATATAAATTAGTAAATGCCGAAGACCATGACGGCCGTAATTGAATATTAAATATATTTTGCCACTATTGTTAAGATGGACAAACACACTCCGCACAGTGCAGTACGGTATTCGATTTCTAATTCTGGAGCCGGTTTACCACTTTCGATATCGAGTGCACTTGGCCGTAGTTTGAAGATCGAAGGATTTTTTATTTGATATTAGGAAAATTCATATCCATGCGATAGCTGAAATTACTCGCTCGGCAGTTATCGAGCTTGCTCGAACGAGCACTGTCTTCAAAGCACGTTTTATGAATTTTTTATTTCTCTTTTAAGGCCANTTTTTTTTTCATGGATTCATTAGTAAAGCGATTAACGCCATTCCTATGCGAAACACTTACATGAATATTTGTGCGTAATTCTAGTAAAAATATATAAATTAGTAAATGCCGAAGACCATGACGGCCGTAATTGAATATTAAATATATTTTGCCACTATTGTTAAGATGGACAAACACACTCCGCACAGTGCAGTACGGTATTCGATTTCTAATTCTGGAGCCGGTTTACCACTTTCGATATCGAGTGCACTTGGCCGTAGTTTGAAGATCGAAGGATTTTTTATTTGATATTAGGAAAATTCATATCCATGCGATAGCTGAAATTACTCGCTCGGCAGTTATCGAGCTTGCTCGAACGAGCACTGTCTTCAAAGCACGTTTTATGAATTTTTTATTTCTCTTTTAAGGCCACAGTCTGAAAATTTGAAAATAAAAACTGCATAGAAAAAAAAAAAAAAAAAAAAAAAGCACCAAAAATACTAAAAACACAAAAAAGAGCCACAACACAGACACAGAACACTTCTCTTAAAAAAAAATCTGTCCACACACATTACTACTAATAAAGTATTCGAAGATCAGGCGGCACAACAATTATTATTATTATTATTATAATTAATTTAATCAGAAAAATAAATTCACAGAGCTAAAGCTACCTCGGCTTTATTGACAATTCAAACACACTTGAGATTTGAACCGACGACCATTGAGTTGTTAGTCGAGATCCTTTGTCTACTTGATCACTCAGGCGTATGTATGAAAACTAAGCCTATTTGCAGCAAAAGTAGGGATAGACGTGGATGTGGCTTTATCAGGAACAAGTTGCGCTGATTGGCTAGAACTATAAATGCCCTATTTTGACACCTTATCTTGGCGATTACGTCCATAAAAAGTTTTCATGAAACCCTAGAACACATTGGATGTCACAAAGCACTCTTTAAGTCTTCTAAAGAATCTACTAAATTGTAGGCCAAATGTTTTCGATTCTTTGGTATTTTTTCGTCGACTTTGATATAGAGTCTTCATTTAAGAAGAGTGATCTAAGCTTTCAAAGAAAATTGTTTGATGTTTCGCTTTATCCCACTTTCTGCTGTCATGAACTTGGAAAACAAGCAAGCAAAGAAAAATGCTTAAAGACTCTGCTTTAAGTCTCAATTTTCTTGAAGAAAATAAAGAATTGCAACAACAGGCTGACTGTCTGTCGGTCGGACTAGATTAAATCGGTATATATGCCTAACGAAATCGAAATTTTTTTAATCTTCCATAATGGGTAGGGATTTTATGAAAATCCTTAAGTAATTTTAAAACAAGATCCGGAAGCCATCGTGAAGTAAGTGTGCTTTCATGAAGAATTATGTCTAAATTTAAGAGTTGCATAAAAAATATTTGGTTTTTCAAGAAAAACATGAGAAACGCAGAGTATTACTTTATCGCACGTACGCGAACATTATTGAAATCAAATTTTTCTTCCTTAGATCAAATTTCTTTTTTGTTTCTTGTTTTATGCGCAATTTGTAGTAGAATAAAGCGATTTAAAATGAACGCTTGACTTGTTTCTTTCATAACACGAAAGCAACAAGAAAATAACAACTGTAATATTTACTGTAATACTTTCTTGTGATATAACAAAAAATTCTTAATAACCAACTTGGAATCACTAAGATATCACAATGAAAATGATTGCAAAAAAAAAATACAAAAAAAAACAAAAAAAAAACAAAAGAAAAAATGAACAAATATAGTAAAACATGAAAATTAAGCGATTTTCAATATAAGGATTTATCCATTGACAGCGAGAGATACTCGAAAAATTCTGTCAGCAAAATGATTGGATAAAAATCCAATTAAATTGATATTCATACTATGCAGGTAGTAGCAGTTATATGCTCCGACTCGTTGAAAACGGTATTTTATGGACTATTTGCGGGACATAAAACAAAAAGTTTAACAATAAAATAAAAATAAAAATAAAATAAGAGATATACATGCACACTATACGTATGAGAATAAGGAAATTGAAAATTTTATAAATACTTGCAGTTTTGCATCAAAATGCATTGTTCCGCTTGGTAAGTCTGATATGGTGATACTGACCCCCATAGTATCATTTATGTGGCACGACATAATTGTCATTAATGGTAATTACTTAAGCAACCTTACAGGACTTTTTTTTTTTTAATATGTTTTCTATGTGTCCAAGTAGGCTTAGGATCTCGATTAACAACTTGCTAATGGTCGGTAAGGGTTTTTAATAAAACCGATAGCCTCAGATGCTAACGATTATTACTCTGCCTAACTTAATTACAATAATAATAAGACGTATATTATATCAAAGCCGAGTCAGAGATAAAAGTTCTTTGAAAATCAAGCACGAGAAAAATAAAGGAACGAAGGACGCATTTGCGACGTTTACAAAATACGAGTTTTAATAATGACGGTTAGGAATAAACAAAATCAGGTTACTCGTGGGAGACAGGGATCAAATTAAGATAAGAACAACAAGGAAGACGCTGTGCAACGTCATTAGGACTAGAAGTGTAAATCTTTTCTCATAATGAGCATATAAACCAAAAAAAAACTTACCTTCTTTATGTGCCACGATGATGAAATTATTTAACGAGAAAAATTTATGAACCCACATGAAATAAAAAGATAGCGTTCAGGGAAAAAGAGCGTAGACGAATAGTCTACGCGTCATCTACAGGTGTAAACGGCAGAGACGAAAAGTTTACGATGCCTTCTTGTTAGTATATAACCAAACAGTTAGAATTCGCCGCTACAGGGATCTAGCAATTGAAGAGAAATGTTGAGGAATGGGCGGTGATCTCACCTTAATATGAGGAAATCATTTATAACTTGAAAAAATTTAATAAACCTGGGTTTAGATTTTCCAATTATGGATCTTTAACTTCGGAAATTCGCTGATCTGAAGCAAGTTTTGAATACCCATCACATTAAGAATAGTGCCGTTCGAACTGAAGGCAGTCTACATATTATCGGTTTTCGGTTTTCGAGTGATTTGTTTACAAAGTGCGAGAATTTTAAAGTTTTATCTGCGGCTAATTATTTTCAATATCTCCGTTTTTCTACTTTTTCTTCTACTTTTAATAACACAGAACAAGCAGACCATTGTTGCTAAATCTTTTTAATCTCTCACGCCGATCAAAAATGTGAACTTATTACACGACAGTTCCTGAACAATTTCCAATTTTTAATAAACTTAACATACATTCCTTGTGGTAAATAAAAAAATATCAATTTTCTGATAAAATTCAACGAAAGAGTTTTTCAGCGATGTGTCGTTCGTTATAAGCCACGGGAAACTTATTAAAACGTACAACAATGTGTGCGCATATGTCATTAAATACACTTTCTAGCGCAGTATGATATGTTAATTATATTTTACATCACCTACACTCATTCAGGGTATATTAAGTTTGAGCGAATATATGCAACACTCCAAACTAATTGAGATAAATTACGGTTTTATTAAAGCAATCACTCGATTTTATTTTCTATTAAATATCAGTTCTCCATGTAGAATCTTGTTTCAGAAAAAATTTGCAATTTTTAACATTTCTCGAAATTTTGATGCCATGGGAAACTAACTACCTCCTATAGGCTTTCTTACAAAAAGAAGTCTTTATATGTTAATGGGGACAATATTTTAATATTTAAAAATCGAAATTAATACAAAACAATGATTTGATTTATAAATTTACTCGGCTAAATTGCGACCATAGTGGATTATTTTTCACATGAGCCCTTTTATGGAAAGATTTTGCCATCTGTCCCTTCGTCCACTTGTGTAATGTCTGTCTTGGCCGCGAAAATAAAGTTATCGACTTCAACTTTGACAGAAACATTGGAAGTTCGTGCATGCAGGTTGGTATTGAAAATGGGATAAATCGGTCGAAAGACGCACCCACAGCACCACATGAACTGAGAACAGTATTACTTTTCAAAAGGAAGAAAACTTGTTTTTTTGCTCATTACTAATAAACTAAAGCAGATAAATGCACACATTTTAGAGCACGTATTCGATGGACCGAAATGGCAAAAAATTGACCACGCCTTACCTTATTATCATGTATCAAAATTTAATTTTTTTTTCCAAAAATGCGCCTTTATACGCGCAGAAACAAGCTTCAAAAACTCCATAACGTATATATATTTTCGGGCAGTTTCAAATTTGAAATACATATTCGTCTGTTCATCTGTCCATCTGCCCGTCGGCTCAACTGTGTAGTATCTGTGATAAAGGTCCTCCCGAATTTGGATTGGATTTAATTAAGCCGTGAATTTACTAATTTAGAATTGGATTTAATTAAGCCGTGTATTTACTAATTTAGAATTTACTAACATAGAATATTGCCTCGTAAGGTTGGCGGCCGTTGGAAATAATTCATTTGCTGTTGACGATGGTGATCAGTGTCTAGGCCACTTAGTGTTTGAACACACGAACAATTATGTTATACGTTCCATGTTCTTAGTCTTCCTAGTCTTTTGCTATTTAAATTTAAGGCATTTTATGCATTATCTCACAATTATAACTTTATAGGGCTGATGATAAGATGGAAATTGGAAAAACCTTTCATTTCATGTTTAAAATGCTTCCCATTGTCCTATGTGCGTTATAAAAAAATTACCAGAAATTTACAGATATAATTATATAATTATTATTTCAATTTTATATACAAAATAAAAATTAATTAATTAAGAATTTGTGTCATTTTAATCAAAAAAAAAAAATCTTTCTAAGAAATTTTTTAACTACACATAACCCAACAATACCTACCTCTTACCCACATTTTGTTATTCACTTACACACGGGTTATACCATCAGCTTGCGGACTTTTTGCGCTTATATAAAAGTATCTCTTTGAGAAAATTGTAAATTGTAAAAGGGAGGATGCCTTTATTAAATTAAATTCCGTTTAAAAACAAATTGAAGTAAGATTTTTTCAAAGAAATAAAATAGAATTTAAATATTATTTTATATATGTAACTAAGCATACATTGGATCACACAATGATGACACAGTGACCCACTTGTTAGACTGAGTTTAGTTATTCATTCAGCTTTGAGGTAATTAAAATAATTAAAACAAATCAAACAAAGTTATGCTATTTGTCTTTTAGATACGAAAAGATATTTAATTAATTCATTACTTTTAAACCACAACATAGAACTGTTGGTGTTTGGATCAATTAAATGAAATGAAATTAAATTAAAATCATCTTTTATTAAGAGAAGAGCATTGATTGGTAAATATACTCTTGCAATCGTCAAATTGAAACGGAAATGTTATGAATTTTTGCATCATTCTGTATAATCCAAAAAAAAAAAAGGTTAAAGAGCTTAAAAAATTATACTTAAAAGACTGCTAATGAATAGCATCGAGTCTTAAACGCGCTGCATCATTTAGCCTAATTCTTTGATGTATTTTCTTTCTTTCGAAAATATTATGCTTTGTTGCTATATAAGAAACGAGACCTTTTCGAAAAAAAAAATTTTTTTTTTTTTTTTCGTTATGACCAATCACTCGGGAAATGTTCTTTGTTCGTGTAATACGGAAATCATCAGAAAGACGAAAGGAAGAAGAAAGAAATAGGCTGATTGTAGCCGCAGCTTAGTGGGTTCGCGGCCAATGCCGTTTAATGACTGAGCACTCAGCTACGACCAAAGATGACTCTAACGCAATTGAGATTTGAACCCACGAACACTGACTTGATAGTCAGTGCCTACCTTACCTCCTTACCTACTCGGCTACTTAAGGCTTTATATGGGGAAAGGTTATACAAATAGTTTGATAACATATCCATATATTAAGTATCATTCGTCTCCCCGCGAAGACATTTCAGTCTGTGAATTTTCATCGAAATATTTCGAAATTACGACTTACTCGTTGAATACAAAAATATATGAATAGTCACCGAAATAAACGAATAGAGAGACGCGTTTAAATCATTTCAGAAATTGAATCTGATTCGTTTGGTGTAATGCAAAACTTGATCTGCCACAAATCCTCGGCACAAATCTAATATACTCTTGCAACAGACGGTTGGTGGCGAATAAATTCACATAGAGAAGTCATTTTTTCAACCAACTTCAGCTCTTGTTTCTTCGAATACTTCGAGCCAGAAAGTGAGATTAATTTTGCAATTAGAACAGACTTATCGAACGAATTATTCCATTTTTAACTCAGCAGTGCTTTAAAAACACTTGGCACTCTAAACTTCATTTTTTAACTTCGTCCCGAAGCGTACAGATTTTCGAACTTTCTACTCTGCATTATTCTAACCTATGTCCTAGGTAAGTTAATCGCAATAAGTCTATTGCGTCACCTAACACTTATGGTTTTTTTCGCCCAAAAAGAAATTTACCTACCTTTCTAGCCCACGATATTAAGGATTTTCCAAAAAACGTTGTCTTCAAGCCGTAGAGGAGGTCTTTCGGATTTTATTATATCTAACATGGAAAGAAAAGGTATATTCGCCCTGTCAAAGCATATAAAAGATGTCCCAAAATTTACATTTGAATTATTTTTTTTTAATTGCAATTTTTTCTTGAATCATAATGGGACATAGAATGGTTATGTGTGGAATAGCATACCGGGCAAATGGCCTTCAAGGTTTTACTGTAGAAATTTTCCATGACGATTTTGCATAAAAGTGACTGAATTTCGTTGATGCAACGTTGAATCTCCTACTTCAGTGTTCATATGGTTGTCGACTTTTCAGCATAGATCTTTGATGTCAAATAATTGCAACCAATTTTCCTGGATTTTTCAATTACTCACTTCGCAGTTGGCGAAGTTGAATCAATATTGCGACCATATTTTATACGAAATTTGTCAGCTACGGCCGCCAAACTTTCATTATTTCCAAAATATTATTCAACAACGGAAACGCGTTGCTCTCTTAGGCAATGCTCCATTTTTACTAACCCTAAACCAAACAAATGCTAGCAAAATTAAAACCTGTGCAAATTTTTGGGTACCCTATGCGCACGATAAGATTAAGAATGTCCGTGTGTCCTTCCGTCCGTTTGCGTCTCTGGGTAATGTCCATAGTAAAGATTTGATTGAACGCAAATATTAATATAACGGCTTCAAATTTGACAAAAGTTCTTTCACGCTATCTAATCTTGAAAAAGGATCAGGCCCACGATACGATATGGAGACGACTTCGGTTTTAAAAAACAAAAAAAAAGGTGTTTTGCACTCGTCACTAAACAATAGATATATGAATAGAAATCTGTGCATACAATTTTATAGGTTATCCGAAAATATTCTTACAAACAAATGAAAAAATCGCCTCCGCTTACGCTATATTACAGGCTATCGAAGTTTCATTTTCAGGATTTTGTTTTTTTTTTAATTTTTTCAAAGATTTTCTAACATTTGGGCAATTAATCGCGGCAACCTGTCCTGTTGTCTTGTGCCTATGTCCTTCCGTACCATGCTGTTACGGGCTATATTACTCTAGTAGTAGTCCCAATTCTTCATTAACGACCCCAGCGATGCTATTGCTCGCAAAAAAGGTCACTTACTTCTTTTAGGTGACTTTAAGTAAAAAAAAGTTATTTGAAGAATGAAAAATAACCTTCAAAAGAGTTTTATACATCAAACCAGAAAGTTAATGTGAAGCTAGTCACGCACACCATTAAACCATACTTTCTAGATGCAGAAGGATTAGAGTTATGTTTGGAAGCAAAAGTAGTGGTTATAATCATTAATATTCATGTGTGTTGGATTTTCAGTTCAATCTAAATCAATTTACCTTAAATCTTTTTATTATTCAATTTATTCTTAACACTAACTTTTGTAGAATTAAAATTTAGTTTTACTTTAGTTTAAATCAAATGTAATGAATTTCGAAGAGTTTTTTTTTCTTCTTCTTTTTTTTTTTTTTTTTTTTTTTTTTTTTTTTTTTTTTTTTTTTTTTTTTTTTTTGATAAATTTATAAAGGAAGCGTTAAACTATTGCATGAATAAAATTTCATTGTGAATAAAAATTTACTTTCAACTGTTTTGCATTAATTTAAAATTCAATTTCCAAAAAAAAAAAAAAAAAGAGCAAGAAAGGAAATCATTTAGAAAATCGAAAGTAAATGAAAGAGAAAAATTGAAAATCCAAATATACATTAATGGAGCCTTCACAATTTTAAAGCCAACTTACCATAGTTACGGCTAAATGTTTGTGTAAAACATATAATAAAAGAGTTTTTTTTTTCTTTCTCTTTTTTGTTTTTACTTTATTAACGTTATCAGCACAGCAATACGTAAAATATGGTGAAAGTACGTAAAAAACGAATAAACAAACAAAATGTCTCTTCAACATTTACGATTCCCTTTACGTCCACTGCGTAAGCGTAAGCACAGATCGCCCGGATGGTAGAAAAACGAAAAATTATTTTCACAGAGTACATATTTTAATGTATGGGTGTATATGTGCACATATAGATGATGTGATTTACACAACCTTCGTTGATTGCTTGTAATGACACTTAACCGTGAAAGAGAAAAAAAAAAATGGAAGCAAAAATTCGCAGTAAAATAAAGTAAAATAAGTAAAGTATGTCCAAATATTTACTCATTCATTGAATCTTTTCCTGCTCTGTTCCGTTCTGTCCTGTTTTCTCTTCTGTTCTGTTAATTTAAAGACAAGACAAGACAAGGTAAGACAAGAAAACAGCAAAACATACATAACGTGCCACTCTGATATGTGACAAAGTGTCTGCTTCTCTGACGTGGCGAATAAAGGAAATTCTTTTCTCATGTCAATATTATAGCGCCCGACGCTGACAACGAATCACTAGTTGTCAGGCTTGACATTATATATATAAAAAAATATTGTACATAAAAAAAAAAAAGAAGAAGAAACCAGGTGAGGCTGACAGTTTGAATATAAGCGCACACATTCATGTACTTGTAAGGAAATCTCATGGAATCACCAGCTGTTAAATATAAATGTTTGTGTGGCTGTTTATTTGTTTTGCAAGGCTTCACTATCATAAATTTTTGCTATAGTCATAAACTTATTTACACATATCCGTATAAATGTGTACATTTGTACACAAGCGCACACACATAGACAAACACACCAACAAACATTTACTCTGACTATAACTGATTTATATCCAGGCGACATTATTCATAACGTAACATTGAATTAGCTGCAATGGAGTGTCTCACTTCCTTTACCATGCTTATGCATATTTATTTGTTTATTTGTCTGCTTACCCATCTAACTATTACTATCACTGCAAGAGCAGAAGTTTGTTTTCCCATAAGACTTCTATGAATCCACTGAACGAACATAAATCAATTTCATATTTTAAAAATTTTCTCCATTGCATCAAGGAGATCATCACATCAACATCACTCTATATGCATATACAATATGCTATAACAAGTACATATATATATATATATGTATGTATATAGAAAATAAGATTAATTTTAATTTATTAGAATGCAAATAATACAAATGAAGTGCAACATAAACGAAGGAAGTCTTAAATTGAAGGGTAAGAAAGTTAGTTCACATCAATTTAAGAAGAAATTGTTTGAAAATCATTTCAAAATTTCAATTACATTAATAAAGACACATACGCACATACATACATTTGAATATTGTAAAGAAAAAAATAATCAGATAAATCAAATTTGCATGAAATACGTGAAAGACAATTAAGCAACTGGTAGGATATATGTTTTTTTTAAGGCAAAGTTGGTTTATTAAGAAAAGCTTTCAAGTGCAATGAACTGATTATTTTCATAATTTTGAGCATCAAATCTATATTAAATTGTATAATTACTTTGAAATTTTTAATGTAACGCACATAAGTATATAAATAATTTCATTAAAGAAACTAATTGAAGAAATTGCTTTTATTAAATAAATAATTCTCTTTTATGCCTTACGTGTGTGTGTGTGTGTATGTTTGCATAAACTTTTTAGAAAATTTCATCAACCTCAACGAAAATTAAGGCCATTTTCAAAGGTTTGCACAAATATGTTATGAAAATATCACACTGGGGTAGATGTCTTTAAAGGCTTAAGGGGTGATAGCACTTTGTGATTTGTTTTAGGAGTTTTCTTTATTGGCTTAAACACTTCCGTTTACATGTAAGCCTTAGTGAAAATATTATAGTTGGGCAAGACCATCTGTTCAATACCGCACATTAATATGACAACTTTTCAACAAATAATGAATAAAGCTTTATATGGGATGTGATCGCAAATGTAATGCGATTCCAACCAAGACTGGCGAGCTTTAGATTGAACATAAAAATAAATGGATAGATATCAAACGGACAGACGGTCAGATGAACTTCCAAATCGATCGGTATAATAAAAAATGAATCTATCTTAGGCCCCTATGTGTATTACGCAAGTCCGCATACACTTAATATACTCTACGATACAAGTAGTGTAGGGTATAATTAAACGTTACAGAGGAGCGTATGGCCGAAAAAATGGTTCGAATCCTATGATTTTCAATAGCATTCGTTATTGGGCCAAAACACGTCGTCGCAGGAAATTTCATCAAAACATTGAACAAAAGATTACAACATGGCCAGAGGGACAGACAAAGAGCGAGTCTATATTAAGTTCGTCTTTGTGGCGCACGTATCCATACAAACTTAATATACTCTTACACCACTAACAGTGTAGGATATAATAAGTAAAAATATTCAAGTTAAGCAAAGTTGGCTATATAACGCCCTCTATTATATTAGTCCATAATAGTAATTTAACATAATAAAACTTAGCCGTCTTATATTTTGCATTACATAGGTCTATTTTTGAGTCCTTAGCCTACATAAAGATTCTTATGAAAAATAATCCTTTGTAAGGCAAACGATGTTATTTTAAGTTATTTGTGGCCAAAATAGACGAAATGTAATAAGATTTTTGACAAGAAAATTAGTTTTTCTAAATATTATGAAGAGCCTCTCAAAGAAAGGCTCCCATGCAAAATATATCTTTAAATGGAAACACGGCATAACTTTGGACGCTTTGGGTGTAGGCCGAAAGGTTGTAGGGTAAGTACAATTTGGCTTTGCTCGACAATAATGTTTTTATTTTTATTTATATTTTTTCTTTGCTTTATATCATTTTGTTCATTTCTTTGACAAAAATCGTCAAAGAATGGAGTATAGACAAAGCAATTAAAAACGAATAGAGGCACAAATGAATAAATAATTAGCAATGTTTTGTAAAACTTTCTTTAAGCTTTAATAATAACTTGTCAAATGCCATACTTTGAAAGGCGTTTTAAAAATATCCATTAGATTGTTTGTTAACTGAAATATAATTTTTTTTTTTTTACTTTCTTAAAAGCAAACCTCAAAAAATTCCAAACTTAAGCTAATTTAATATTATTTTAATATCCAGGTAATATCTGTTGTGTTATATAAAGAAAATTTCAATGTTTTGTATATTTTAAGGTGGAAAAAAAGAAACTTCATATTATTCCAACAATAAATTACGTAGTAAAAATGGAAAAATTGCGAAGCGTAGATAAGGTAATATAAGCTATACTTAAGCTTGGTTGTAATATAAAATGCCAAAGGACATATATAACTGAAGGCGAAAGTAAAGGAAATAACGCAAAATTTCGTGAAATGCCTTAAGCAACCCATCGAAGAATATCATATAAAGTTATTATGGAAAAATTTTAATTAAAGATATGAGAAAAATAAAAAGAATAAATGAAATGGACGCACATGGCTTACTTCGAAACTTGGAAGTCTCTTCTATCTAATATTTTATGAGAAATGTCATAACTTAAGTTGTCATAAAATACTTGAATAGCAGGGATATGTTCGGTTTATTGTAAAAATAAAATTTGCACTACATTGAAATGTACTTTGGAAAAAGTTTCGACAGCGAACGAATTCTCTCTCTTATTATATTCCTTTGCTAAGTAGTTATAGGAGCATAATTAAAAATAATATAATATTTGCAAAAAAAAAAAAAAGACAGACAGAGGCAGAAGTTATGCTTGTAAAGCAGAATCTTTACAATTAAAGCAACATAAATGGAATTAATCCCATTAAAGCTACTGTATAATAACGTCCGTAGAATTCATATAAATGAAGAGAAGAGAAATGCGTATTTTGCTTAATGAAAAACAGTTGCGGGAATATAACAAGCATATGATCACCACCTTTTGGCCAAGTTTATGCAAAAAGAAGCCCGCGAATTTCTACTGAAAGTGATATTTATTTACATTATATTTATGTACACATTAAAGGATAAAGATTGCATTTAATTAAATTAAATTTAGTGTCAGCAGATAGATACTGACCAAATGTGGCCATAATGGATTTTTGTCAAATATAATACATTATTGTAATTGCAATTCAATCTATGTGATCTCGCCGAACAGTAGAACAATGTGGTTATTCAACATATTAAATTTAAAAAGAAAAAAAAAAAAAGTATTTTTGAAAGCTTTACTATTCCAGTTTAATGTGATAGAAAGATAGTATTGCTGAATACTTAAGGCTGACGAACAATGGACGCATTGTAAAGTGCAAATAATCTCGATGCGAACTAGACGAACCGTTAATATCAACGATAAAGCCGACTATCTTTTGTGGCCCTAATGGAGCGCGACGTGATATTATATGGTTTGTTCCATCACTACATAATCCTATCAACAACAATTAAAGCAATTGGGTTGAAGAAATGGTGCCGAATGAGAAAAATAATAATATCCCAATTTTCCAGTAAGACGAAGTTCACCCTCATAACGTATAGCTTCCCTAGGGAACGTTAGTAGCGCCCGCCCTACCGTGTTAAACAGGCCTTGCCCCTTCCGACTACCGCTGACTGAGCAGTACTTCCATTGGCATGATGTCCATAAGAAAGAGTCGACTCAAAGGAAGGGCTGTTTTCGCCACTCACACTCACACATGAAATTCATATGCTATTAGAATGATGAGGAAAAATATTGGCTAGCGGTGAACAATGCTTTCAGTGAAAGCATTTGATTTTCACGAAACGAGCCTGAAGTTATTTCACATTGGGTCAACTCTAAGATAGTCTCGAAAAAGGTACCGTCTTAACGTATTTAGCTTCTAGCTTCCAAGAAAGTGAAGTAGACTGCCTCTGCGTCCGCGGTAGCGGTAAAAAAAACGTAGTCTTCTCACTTTTTGATCACACTAGATGCCGCTGTCAAAAATTGTTGCACATTTAAGTGGATTTGGATATCAGCTTAGAATATTTAAAGGAGTTTCGTATTCTTACATTCTTGAGTGTAAGCAAAAAATCTCATACCGATTTAGTTGGCGTAATTCATTCCAATAAAAAATGTTCATGAACTCGTCACCGCAAATGTTGTCTGCTACTGCTTATCAATGGAAACAGTAAAGAGCAAATGTGCTTGTTTGAGTCTGCAGCTTTTCTTTTCTTTAATTTTCTTCTCCAAAAATGACAACGAGGACGACAACGACCACAAAGCTACAGCCATGGCAAAGCAACCACAATGCTGCAACGAAGAAAAATCTACCACGACGACAAA
>KK502573.1:0-49842 GCA_000688735.1 Glossina austeni
ACCTAGCTCCTCATTATGAGTCATCACTTTCTAATCATTTCTTCCGAAACACTTTCTTAAAATTGGTCCACACTTTCAACAATTGAAAAGTAAACATGTTTCCCATCTTACACTACAGCAATCATTATGAAAATCAATTAAAATGACGCTTTAAACATTCGTAATGGTCAGTTAAACAGTAGAGTTTTATTTCTTACTAACCCACTCACTCAACCCACTGACTAATATTAACTAAAATCAGCCACGAGAAAGTGTTTATGAATGTGTACATAAAATATATCGACCCTTACAATGTTAACTAGTGAACGCCGTTGAGTTATTAAGATAAAGGTTAAAACGACATTTATGTAAATAAATTTAATTTTACTATTGTATAGCTTAAGCGCTACTACTACCACTACGACGGATTTCCTATGCATTAACAAAAAAATAAAAAAAATACTAAAGAAAATAATAATTAATTTTTAGATAAATGGAAAAGAAATTTCGAATATAATTGTTTTTCTTATTCCCTTTCGCTAATTGTCATAACATTTCATTTACCCTATCAAGCAAAAGGGAATTACGTTCGATCAACCGATGGGCCTCTTACTCTATGTACAAACAGGTGATAATAATGTCAGTTAATATTCTCTAAATACGAGGGATGGAATATCTTTTTCCCTTCGGAATTGGTATTATCGTTATATATGACCGACCAGTGTCTCCGTGAAAAAGTAACGGATGTCATCAAAGCAACAATGACTGGATTTGCTACAGCGCCAATTAACTTATATTCGATTGGCAAGTGTACTCTGTAAGTACTTTATGCCAAAAATTACCTTCTTCGGCGAACCTTAATAAGCAACTGAGATCCGACGTAAGCTGCAGATGTCTTACAAGCACGTTGCAACAGTTACCAAATGGCCAAAAAAAAAAAAAACAGTTGGAGGAAAACATCTTTAGTTCCATACATAAATTTCTTTTAGCTCTTTTGACTCACTGCTTCCCGGCATAGGTTCAATAGATTCGATAACGTGTTTATAGCGGGAGTCGAGCGTCGAGCTCAAAATAGCCCTCAGGCCTTTCGATTTGAAAGATAAACTAAGGCTGCCATATTTGGCGAATAGGCCGCTCGAAAAAGCAATTTGAATTTTAACTTCCGGATTTTGGCCCCACACTGTCAAGGAGGTTACAGTTTCTTTGTACCCAAATGTTTTCTCTAAATTTTATCAAGCAGCCGCTGCAATAAGTTCCCATAATATCTGCGCATTAATTGTCTTATCTTCGTGAATTTAACTGTGACTCCATGACCTTGGTGACCCATAAAATTGTCTTTGTCCTTTTTGGAGCCGTTGCTCCTCTTTCAAGTCATTGTTTTGATTATTCCTTCGTCTGAGGTCATGAATGCAAATTTTATTGCGACACAAAACACGGCAGAACATTGGATCGCAACATCCTCAGGACGATTGTTCTTTGTGAGCAAAGGCTCAAAACTTTGTTAGGTACATCACAGAGCCCACAGGGTCGCAACTTTGCGTGGCTCTTTTATTAATATTGAGACCTTTGAAATCAAAGCATTGTTGCATATAGCCACAGGGCCACATTTTTACTAATTCACTGACCCCGTTCACCATAGATGGTGAACTTAAATAACGGGTCCTCTTCAAACTCCGAACTCCAGACTTTAGATTAGAAAAATTATTCTCAAACAACAATCGCCCTCTGCACGTTACGTCGTAGATTTGTAGGATTACCCTTGTATTTATTTATCTTACTAATAAACAACAATATGTATATAAAAATTATATTATAGGCAAACAAATATGAATATGCATAAAGAAATCATATAAATATGAATAAATGAAATATTAATTCAGTGTAACTACTGATAGGCGAAATTCTTATGATTTTTGATGTCTTGTCGTTTTCATGATTTTCAGTAGAAGCGTATTTGTTTAGCTGGGGTGAGCTATTGTGTGTGTGTGTGTGTATGTGTGTGTGTGTGAAGAACCAATCAATTCATTTTCTTCTTTATTTCATTTATTATACGTAAAAACGTATAACAAAATCATAACCGAAGCCTAAGCATGCAATGCTCTTATAAAAGCATTTAAGATATTGTCCCACGTTTGTAAGACTATCACTATCATCGCATATATTGGGTCACATACGAATACATTATGTTGTTACGGTTATGTTATAGAAATTGACTTCGATTACATTTACAAGTCGATATATATATATATATATATATATATAAAATTATTTTTTTGTATGTTATCTTTGTGTGCTTAGTTTCATTTAAATTCGCACAACCCTTAAATCTCGGTATCTAAACATGTACGTGTATGTATATGAAATAGACTTAAATTGTAACAGAAAAAGAAATAAAACAATACCGTAACGATAATGATTCCATTTC
Organism: Glossina austeni; assembly: GCA_000688735.1. Taxonomy (NCBI): domain Eukaryota; kingdom Metazoa; phylum Arthropoda; class Insecta; order Diptera; family Glossinidae; genus Glossina; species Glossina austeni. Next base: position 2,405 of record KK502573.1, read on the forward strand.
ATATAATAAACTTGGGCTCGTACGCATGCATTATTAGGTAATTCTTTTGAAGTTTGCAAGAATTATGTTCTAATTATGAAAAGAGATACGAAATTTATATTCGCCTCATGCCGAGAGACTTTGATAATCATCATCATCTCAAATCAATATATTAAATTGGCAAAGTATTCCATTAGTTGTGGGCGTGTTCGTCACAAAGATCTTGTTTATTTCTGTCCTGAGACTTCAATTTGATAAACATTTCGTCCAAGTTTTAATATCTACGACGATTCTGGTATGGAATACAAATTAATAAATATTATTGTTTGGGAGGATGAATGATCTACGGTCACCAATTAAGACTCTTAGTTTCAACGGATAGAGATGGATGGGGATACTAGTAGACGTACAGACGAATAGACAGCCAATTTAGGAGGAGATGGGTGTGGAAGATAGATTGACAGATTGACGGACGGATGGTCAAACGAGCAAATAAGCGGAGCAGACAAACAGACACAGTCAAATCGACTAAGAATGTTAAGCTGATCAAGGTAGTATGGCACAGGCGCTACAACAATTCTCATACATCTCTCGCATACATGAGTGCCACGAAAATGATGAGCACAATAATAAGGTCTTCGCTTTCACCTTTCTTCAAGAGAAATCGCGGCAAGTAGTATAGGATGCTAAGTAAAACTGTGATTCCTCCATTTGAAAGTATCAGGTTTTATCGAGCAGGACTATTTCCCCCATCGTAATGTGAGTAACATTATTTTTTTAGAGCTTTAAATAGGTCAGTTTCATGACGCTCTGCTCTTTATGCCATTGCTCACCCTAAAAAGGTTGGCACTAATGAACAAAAATGTATCGCCATCCTCACTGTCTTTTCCAGCCATTACTCCATCCGATCGGCACTGATTTGATGAGTTATTGTCTATTCGAGCGGAACTGCTCTCTCTCCTATAAGGGTAGCTAAAGGAAGATTCTCTTACTGAATATCCATTTGTTACTTTACATATCATCAACTAACTGAAAGATCGAATAGTAGAGCTTAGCGTTGAGTAATACTTTAAATAAAAAATCTCATGCGATTTTTTTTTAAAGAAACTCAGTTTTACTGAGAAAATCAGCAGAAAGTTATTCAACTTTTAATATTTCTTTCAATCTTTTGAGCGTGTGCTGGTAAAATTATCATCCGGATTAACCTTAATTTCATTACTATGTGTCTTTTTAAGTAGAACAAATTATTAAAGTTATTTTCCAATTTTAAAACTAACCTATAATTTATTACTCTATTCGATGCTCTATTTTTGTGATCTGGACTGTCTGTCTGTTTATTAAAGGTGGGGCAATACCCTTGTCTGAATTCTCTCGTTTATAAGCAACCTCTAAAGGGCTATCCATAAGGGCGAAATCCATTTGCTGATCAGTCATTAAAGAGAGCTTTTAAACAGAATTTTCCCGGCATTTTTCTGGCAAAACATATTATTTGAAGCAATTAGAACGCAATGAAAATTTCTTTGAAACCAATTAACTAAATTAGATAGCTTTTCAAAAAAAAAAAAAAAGGTCTGATAAGCCGCAGATTGACGAACTAACTGATCTGACACACGTCAATATTATTAATAAAATATCAAATTAAGAACATATGTTAGGTAAACAATGAAATTTGAACGCGAAACATAACTCGTAGAGGCGAGGAACGCCTATTGAAACTAAGAAATCAGAAAAGCATTTCTTGTTTTTGCTGAAAACAACATAAGTTCAGTTTATGATGATCACATTGCGGGCAGTCGGAACGATAGCAATGATTACTTGAAAATGAGAAGAAGGGGTGTTTCCACGTTAACCAGCCACGTTCTATGCTCCATTAGTATGATGAAATACGGATAATTAAGTTCTTAAGTTACGACAGCATCATTTAGCTAAGAATGAAGACAAAAGCATAAGGGTTAAGAAAGGGGACCGCCAACGGTGTGTACATAAGTTTCTGTTTCTTAAACATCGGCATCGAATAAAAATAAACAAATAAATTAAGCGATACACGGGGTTAAACATGTTTCATAGAATTTCATAATATGAACGAACTCTTTCTCTCTTTTCAGCTTCCATTAAAGATCATCCATCGACAATATCATCGAGCAGAAGATTAAGGCATCGCGTAAATATGTTCACGCACACGTTCTGTGTAAAGTAGCAGATTATGGTTTTTGATAACAACACGAAGAGACAAAACCCGCACATTTGATCATTGCTTTTTTTTCACAATTTTATCCGTTGAAAAAAAAAGGGGAAAATAAGAAAAGGGTCTCTAAGCAATATTTAATAAAAAATAAAAAGAAATTCTTTAAAAAAAAAAAACAAAAAACAACAATGAAAAGGAAGGTGTTAAGGCTTTGAATTCAAAGGCGTTGCTTTATCATTAAAGTGCTGTCTTTATTTGTTGATCATTGCTGTTAACCTGGGGTTAATAGCTTCTCTTTTCCTTTTTTTATTTATAAAGGGTAATATTCGTCTTCTTCTTCTTCTTCTTCTTCTTCTTTTTTTTTTCTTATACACACACACATAGTCTTTATTTAACACATTTATGGCATTTTAATGCGTGTTTTTCTTCTTACGCATTATAGAAAATTTATTTGTTTAAAATTCTTAAACACTTGGTGGGGAGACACGATGCCTTCCCATAGATCGTTTAAAATTCATGTAATATTTGAAATTTTATGGCTTGTTATTATGTTTAGATGGGGTTAACGTTTCTTTATTTATTTTTTTTTTTTGTTTCTTTTCACCTACGCGTGATTAATTTTAAACATGTATTATCTACCAGAAGAAAAAAAACGTATTCACTTGTCATTTGGAATGATTTAGAAGAGCATGTAAAGTGTATTTTTAGTGTTTTAATGTAATTGAGAAAAATATTTACATTTAAATAACTTGAGGAATTCTTAATGAGTTGGCGATTGCGGTAGGTCCTGCGGATGCCTGCTTAGTCTCTATAAATATTGATAGATTATCCGATTCGTTACGGAAAATTTATAGTCCGATCACGTTGACTTTGTTTGGGAATCTATGTACAAAAATTTATTGAGTTTATAATTATAAACACCCACACACACACACACACACACATATGCTTACTTTTCACCTTTGTGATTACCTTCATCGCATCAAAAGTTTCCTGGAGAGGCTTTTCATTGCAAAAATCACTTACAGAGAACCTCTCTCTTCCTCTCTACTTTTGTTGCACGACCTTCTGCTTATGTCTGCTTTCAACTAATAACATACATAATTACTACTAGAACTATTCATTAAAGACTTTGCTACCCTTTAGAATATGCCACAATCTGATCGCTGATATGTTCAGTTCCTAAGAGCAGAGACAAAATTTCGTTTTCACCTATGTTCACAATATTTTTTTCACCTTTTCTTCATTTTGGTGCATCATCGCTTCACGGCAGTTAATAGTGGGAAGATATGTAAGTAGGGAAGAAAAAATTACTCGCTGATGAATCGCAAAACCCAGTAACGGCAGATTGGGGACAAGCCAAAGAAGTACACATGTTCGTATAAATATTGCCAAGATTTTCTTCGGGATAGCTGATCCACGCTTAGATTTAAGCACAAACCGAAGTTGTGACAAAAGGCTTCAGGTGAAGACCTCGATGAAGTGCGATTGTTCGAAGAAAGATCTCGTGCTGAAGCTATTCTTGAAAAGGGAATCAAAGCGAATGGCTAGTAGCCGAGGGGAAGTCACCGACTTGACCGGAAACCAATATTAGCTAAAAGAAGAACGATACAGCGGAGCACATACACTTTAATTTGCTGCTAATGATAGCGATGTAGGACTTAACGATTACCAAGAACACAACAAGAACAACAAAAAAAGTATCATATCAACCGAAATTAAAACGATGAGACCAAGCGACAGGTTGTAAATGTCCCCCGAATTTTATTTTATTTAACCTTGATTATTGTCATGAGACAAGCACTGTTCTGCCAAATTTCTACAGATGCATAAACTATTTATTATCTGACATACGCAAGTTAATCTTGCTTGCTCTTCAATGTGCTTTTCTTTAATCAGAAACATAGCGTATATGTGGCCTAAGCAAATCGTCGGAGTTAGCAGCACATCACAAGATGTAATCCCAGCAACTAATACTCTTAGTTAATAACAATAATCAAGCACACACATACAACGAAATTTTAAGAAAAAGTTTTTGACCTCCAAAACGCGAATCAACTCACTAAAAAAAGAAAAAAAATGCGAAGAGAAATGTATGAAAGCCACTATAAGAAACAAAAAGATGAGGATTTACCTACTGCTTAAGAATGGGTAAGCCACTACAAATTTTTCAAAGGATTGACATTTAATAGCTGCTTTGAATTGTGGAGAGTACGCGGAAAAAACTTCATTTCACGCAAAAGTTTTTTCTCTTAGAAATTTCGGGATTTTGCGTAAGAAAAATATTTTGGACGTAACGACTGACATTGGAGCATGCAATTTTAATACCGTTACGGCTACCATTGTAAAAATCATTACAGTTTTGAAAATGAATGTTGTCGCCAAACAGGAGATCGTAACATAAAAGCTTCGAAAAAGAGAAAGAAGAGAAATATTTGATCGTTCTATTGTCCTGGAATCGCGAACTAACAGAAAAAATTAGCAAAAAAACTTTTTTGTGCATCAGAGACTCCACACAACATATGCATTCTCGATTCTGAATCGATTTGAGCACGTCCGTATGTCCATCAGTCTAATATCTGTTGTAAACATTCTCCTGGGCGCAAAAGTTGTGCTTCAAATTTGGCAGAAACATTTGGAAGTTCTTGCACACAGATGGATATTGAAAATGGGCTAAACCGGTCGAAGGACACACTCACAGCTCCATATAAAGGGAGAACACCTCCGTTTTTCAAAAAGAATAAAAATTTGTTTTTTTCCTTACCCATAAACTAAGATAGATAAATATACAAAAATTTGAACACATATTCTGTGGGCGACCCTGTAGTACCTGTCAAAAAATGGTAAAAATTGTCCGCGCCTACACGATATTACAGGGTATCAAAATTTAATTTGTTTTTCGATACCTTTAAAGGGCAAAAACAAGCTACATAAAGCCTATAAAGCATATAAATTCTCGAACAGTTTTTAATTTGGAATGCATCTGTCTGTCTGTCTGCCCAAATGTGTAGTATATGTGGTAAACTTTCTCTCATTAGCGAAAATGAAGATGTCGCCTATAAATTTGCAAAATGATTTGGAAGTGACCTAAAGAACACACCTACTACGCCCACATGCCTATGTGACCAACCTTTTACTTTGAAAATAGAAAAAGTCAGCGGCGTACATTCCATTTTACAAAGCATAACAATTTTGTTCTTTTGCTTCCTTTGTCTTATTTAGGCTAACAGTGATGGGTATAAAAGACTCGGTCCCGAGCGAATTTAATTTTCTTAGTTGTTTTTTTTTTTTAATTGATATTTGGACCAGTTATGCTGCTTGGCCGCAAAGCCACTTGAGCTAAAGATATATCCAGAGTGCGGCTATGATGTTGTCATTTTACAATATTTTTTTAAAACAAATAATTTTTCTAATACTTTCAGGTATGCGTAATGACCACTTCAAATATTGTTGCTCTCCTGCTTCCTCTTCCAACCCAAAAAAAATTTGCACAAAGAAACGGTTTTTTTTTTTTTTTTTTGGACTATCACAGTGGATTGAAGCGCCCCAAGCAAATACTCCATATAAAAAATCAGATGTGCATCAGCTAATTAATTAATTAAATGAACGAGATTCTAGAAGAACTCATTTGCCGGAGCAAAAATCTACTATACTGCTTATATACCATAGTAAACTATACTTCAGATACTAGCAATTAAATCTAAGAACTAAATGTTGAATCCTCGACCTTTAACAAGCAAGCATATAACAATACTTTGTTAAAAAAAGTTTATTATATTTTTGTTTATTTGTTGATTATATAACAATTTGTTCGTAATTCTCTCATAGGAAGAAAAAAAAACAAACAAACAAACATCCTTTCAATTTTATTCCTTTAGTAAGCCGCCAATCAATCCTTTTGTCTAACCAACGATCAGCGATCAAGCGCACGCGCAACTTACAAACAAACAAATTAACAAGTGGTTGTTAAAATAAATCCATAAACTGCGGTCAACACAAACTAAACAAAAAAAAAAAAAAAAATGTTGTAAAATGAAATAATTTCGCCGCCAGAGAAAACCAAAGAGTCGCACTCTGCGGTAATTAGTTAAGAGTTAAATATTTAATAGACTAGAATAACGTAAAATAAGAAATAAATAAAAAAAATATAAGAAAAAAAACCAAACATTGAAAAAGTAAATAGAAGGAAAGGATTTCTTTGGAAGGGTTTCCCTACACGCGCGCAAAAAAAAAAAACAAAAGAAAATTCGTTCTGTTAAACATAAGTTAAGTTCGTGCAGTAAAAACCGTATGAACAACGTTGTGTATGCGTTTTTCATATTTACTTAAGTGTAATTATATTTAATGTAGTCGTCGTAGGTTGGTTTTTATTGTTATTGTTTTTGTTTAATTTTTTTTATTTTTTTTTTTTTATTTAAGTTTTTTCTTTACATGAATTTCACGTATTTTCGTGGTTTACCGTATGTATCAACATTGTGCGCTCGCTCGTTGCTTCACAGTTTCGGTCAAAGAAAGGAAGTATACTTTATGTTATCTTATTGTGTACACAAAGCCACACACACCCATACACATATATACAAATATACATCCTTTATGTGTGAAATTTGTTTAGGATAAGGTTTTGTTAGTTACTTTGTATAAATTGTGATAAGTTTAGCATACAAGCTCTAGTGCTTTGGTGAAAGGTATGCTTCAACCATCTCACATCGTTAGTTAGTATTTAGTGATGTTCTCTCGAATTGAATTGCAGGTGAATTTTTCTACTTTAACAAACTATCAAAACATACAATAAACAAAAATTCTATTTTTTATATCCATTACCGGAAGATGGATATATATTAAGTTTGTCTGTTTGCTGCTTGATAGAGATATTGATGACCCGGGGGTGCTGCTCACATTAAAATATGTTCAGTGAGGTGGAAAAGAGAGAGAGAGAAAAAAATAGACTCGTTTTGGCCGATCAGAAGGCAGAAGACTGCACGGCCAATTTAGCAAACTCTGTCCATCCAACTGGTTGCTTGTGCAGCTCTCTTTGCTCGCTCAAGAAATAAGTTGCAAAGTATGTGCATACTTACTGTATGAAGAGGTCCACAAATCAAGTTTGACGTCTAATATGTGCACAAACCCGATTACGGTCATGGAGCAAGTACTGTTTTGAGAAGGAATAGGCTGTAGTCGCAGATTCGGGGATATATGCGCGATCGATAAGCTTTACACCTTTACCGATGGAGCAATCACGATAGCTGCTCCTCTTTGTTCGCCAGTAAAACAAAGCATCACCATTTTGTCCGCAAGCCCATAACTTGTAAATATTAATTTAAGTTATAGAAGAGATGACTTAAGTCCGAACGTTCTCTAGACATTTCCACAATTTCCAATTGTACATTAAAAAACTTTCGACAGGTAATATGGATATTACCAAGCGATTAACATTAAATTTTTTGTCCTCGAAGTGCACAAAGACAGTACCTTTCTGGCCTTGAATTAAGTAAAGCTGCGCCACAACAAAACTCTGTTTGCGGGAGTCAGGACTTTTTCTTGTTTTTTTAGTGCGAAGAAAGTTGCCGGTGAATAGTACCGGTTGATAAGCTACGACAAGTTAGAGTGCAGCCCATCCTCATCACAACGACAAGGCCCAAAAGGGCTCGACAAAGCCTTACTGTAGTGGGTAACGTAACGTAAGAAACACAATTAAACAATCATTGAAAAACATTACCCAGAGCAATAGGAGTAGTTTAGGACTGCAGTACAAAATACAGCGCTCGGACATAACTCTAGCTAACGCTGAAAGCATATTATATAACGTTTGCCCCTCCATTTGCAAAATTCACAAAACATTGCTCCTATTAATCGACGCGATAGTTGATTGAGTATTTTTGTCATGATACCGAAAACTGATCTTCGGTGCGGAAATCATGTGCTGCCACCATGAAGTCAAAAGCTGGCTAGAGCTAGCAACGGAAGTGAATAACAAATTTATAGTCATTTTTTTCCCAATGAAGTCGTATTTAAAACAAAGCCCTTAATGCATGCTACCAACGTTATTGTACGCTGTCGACTTTATTGAAACAACGAAAATTTATTATTCGAACTTTTATTAAAAAAAATGACATAAAAATATTCCTTCAGGCAATTTCCACAATTGTGTTGTCAACTTTCTACTTTCATTCCTCTTAATAGTAACATTTTATTTTATTACCTTTCAAATAAAAAAATAAGAAAATTTTTTTGAATTTAGAAATAAAACTAAAATTGCTTTAAACAACTGCTGCCGCGGGATTATAAGAAGAAAAAAAAAAAAAACATTACCTTGAACATCATCTGTTAATAGCAACGCTATTAATACTTTACTAACGCTTGCTTAACTTCTAAAAAAAAAAATAAAAAAAACCTTTGCAAAGAAACCGTCGAACATTTGTGCAACTAACCAAAGTCTTAATCCTTCGAAATGAGAATTATTAAAAAAAAAAAAACTAAATGAAAACATGAAACTCACCCAACATATGTTCAACTCTTGTATGAAGAACACAAAAATCCACTTTTCCCTAAAAACTGAAAAGAGAAAGTAAATAATTCATAATTAAAATGATGACTAAACAGCAAAGCGTGCCTAACACGAGATCCAAAAAAGAAAAAAAAAATTTAATTTTTTTTTTCCTATTATTTTAATTAAAATTTGTTTCCCTTTTTTGAAAGACAAAAGGCAAGTGACAAGTGAAACCTGCCCGGATGTCAGCCAAGCAGTTTTAGAAGCACAAGAAAAAGTCAAGTCAAGTCAAGTCAAACTCATTGATATTTTACAGAATGAAAAAAAACTTTTTCAAGAAACAAAACAATCACTTGATGACTAACTCTAGTCTAGAAAAAATAAATAAAAAACAAATAAAAGTGTGGAAGGACGACGATAATTAGTAAAAGTTAACAGTACAAATACTTTGAATGATTAATTTTTAATTATTTTGTTACAATAAAACGGATCCATTTTTTCGGGAAGAAAAATGTCTTAAACTTACTATAAAAGCCATCTTTCCTTACTTGGTTTCTTTTAATAAAGAGCTTGCGTTGTAGAATACGTCCAAAAACTGTGTTAACCACCTGAGCAAGGCAACATACACAGTTAGGTGAAGTTCAGATAACGCCTTCACATGAAGAGGTGATGATCTGATAAATAATAGCAAACATAGCGCAACAGTCATTTCTTTGAAGAACCGCTACTGACTTATTTGAACGGTATTTTCTCTAGAATTTGGTCGATCAATAATTCCCGGAATTAATTTAAGAAAGAACCACATTTTTTGTGAAATTCATGCTAATTCAAGACAAACGACCGCTTCACAAGTGTTTGCATCAGTCTAACGCGTCTCTAACATTTCGAACGATTTTTCAAAATCCACAAAATACGTTTCAGTTTCCGGAACCAACTTAATATTTGCTTCAAATCTTTGCCACATAACAGTTGTTGAGGGGGCAAATCCGCTTGAATAGCCGAGTATATGTAAGAATCGCGACTGCCAAGTTTGTGTATACGCGAGTTCAAATCTCAGTTCAGATCCTACTATACTTTTGTCATAGTTACAGTGAGTGATTAGTCATTAACGGCATAACGCTTATTGATTGCACGCCCAATCAAGAGGCTATGGGTGCTTTTTTCTTCATTCTCATTCTCTTTCCAAGCATATTTCCGGCGTTCACCTTATTATAAATAGGGGACATCCACCTGGGTGATTGCCCCTAAAAAAAAAAAAAATCTGAAGAATAGGGTCAATGGGACAATAATTCAAAATTCACTTTTGCCATTGTGTAGGCGATATTTTTATCTGCCTATGGGTAAACGCGTTCTCCCCTTTGGCACCCCAACGTTTTCATATGTTTATTATGTCTCTTGCAAACTTCATTTTTCGGCATTATTGGGAATAATTTTCAGACTTTTTTTGATGTTCTCTCGTATAACTATCTCTTTTGGGTTTCGATTGCCCGAACGCACAGCGTTTGTAACTAACGAAAAATTTGTATTGTTTTGCGCAAAAAAGAGGTTTTGATAACTCTTTTCAAGCTAATGTTAAGTTTGAAGAGTATACGTACTGTTCTAGGAAAGCAATGTTTTACGAGCGCGAAATTCGGATTTTCTCATCGTTTTGAGAAGAGGAGAAGTAGTAGTGCTCACTAAATCCATTGATCAAATTGAAACAAAGGAAGTCGTCACTCAGCAAACAATGGTTTGTGTTAGTAATGGTATGTATGAGTTACTTCCTGGCCAGCATTTATGATCCTCATGATATATATATATCATCATCACGTATGTGTCACTTCCTCGCCAGAATCCATAGTCGGTGATATATATATTTAACGTTATATATAGTCGTATATATATGTGATGATACACATATACAGCATACATAAATATAGATACATATATATACGTCTATAGAGTCTGGCCAGGAACAACAGAAACGAAGACGTATTTCATTTTTTTGCGGAACGACAAGCTTCCGGTCTTCTTCTTCTTCACGTGTTTCTGAGATGCTATATCGTTTGCATAGTAATAAATTTATGCGTATAATGTCTGTCACATCAATTTCTAGGACTCGTTTTCCAATTTGCTTTACATCAAATTTTAAAGCTTGAACTCTCTTATAATCTCTTATAAGAAAGTTTTCTGAACTACTTAAAGACACACGACTGCATTATGAATTTTCAATCAACGATCGTCCTAAAAGAAAGCTCCCCTTGTTTTCTTCCTCTTTTTTTCTTAGTAAGTAAAAACTTGCTTTCCATTTGGTGGCGTCCGATACGTCACGTATATGATTTTATTACTTTTCATAAACGCACAATTTTCTTATACTTGTAACTTATGAGGGAACGAAGAGTCGGTCTTTAATGAGTTATTAATAATAACTATTGCGCATCTACACTAAGGAAATTATTGCTCAAAACTTCATCGGGAGGTGCGACTTTTCTTATAGAGAACATGCAACAATTCGTTCTGAGTCGTCTGAATTTGAAATTCCCACATAATTCAATTGATTATTGAGATGACGTTAGGACTGAAATTATAAAATTATAAAAAAAAAATATCATAAATAATTACAAATAACAATTTAATTAAATTAACTATCGAAATAACAAACGATCATGAGAAATACCAGCTAAAAAGAAAGAAAGAAAGAAAGAAAGAAAGAAAAAAAAATGTGTACACACAAGACATAAAAATGAACACAAATTCAAGTATGAAATATATCGGGAACTTAATTGACTATGAAAAGCTAAATGGAAGGGAAATGATGTGAGAAACGCTCAAAGACGAAAAAGGCACACATTTACTCTTTCCTTAAGTTAAATAATGTTAAGCATAACTGACGTTCACACGATAGCTTGAAAGATGCGAGAAATTTCATCAAAATTATTAACTAAACAAGCTATCATCCAAAGATCATCATTGTATTCAGCGAGAACAACAACAACAACAACAACAACAACAACAACAACAACAACAGGCACACAATTTGAATATCTGAGGGAGCTGAGTGCGAGTACAAGGTTTGCGTATAGATATCATTTTCTTTTGAAAAAGGCGTTTGTTTGTTGTTTTCATTTTTAATTTAACATACAAATCATATTAACAGCGATAGGCGGGCTTGTTAGCGATTAAGCAGCAACAGCAGCGACAGCAATAGTGTATTAATGGCGTAAGCAAAGCAAAAAAGATGAGAGAGTTTAATACAACTAAGTGTTTACACAGAAAACTAACCGGAAACCTTTAACAATGGCGGTCAATTGTACATAATTGTCATATTTAGTGCCATTGTAATGGACAAAAGAACGCATATTGTGATTACGGTTTTTGTTGTTGTTGTCATTAATACAGATGAGCAAGCAGTTAAGCCGTTTTATGCGTTATTAAATGTAAAGCCATTGTGCAATGAATTCCTGTTATATACACTCGTTTAAATGCATGTCATAGATAGGCCACTAAGGCTTATCAAAACATATAAACGCTTGATATAGTGAAGCATTCATACTACTGAGAGTATAATTTAACTAATTGTTGAAAAAAAAATTTTTTTTTTTTTTTTGGTTTGGTTTGATTTGAAATTTACACGAAATTCTTTGACACAAAAGATATCCGGTTCTTAACAATTGAACCAAAAAAAAAATATTTCTTTTCAAATAAGCCCTTATATGAAACTCATAGATTTGTTTTCCTAATGAAAAAAGATTTTCTAAAAGAGGAAAAAAAAAGAAATCATTCAAAAAAAAACTTTGAAAATCTATCAAAATTTTCTTAAAGTGATTGATGGACAAAATTTTCTTAACATAAGCATAAAATTAGCAAAAGAATCTTAAATGATACGTTTTTTGAAAAGTTTTCCTAAAAATTAACCCAACTATAGCACGTAACACGAAAACGCTTTTATTGCAATTTCTCTCGTTATCTATCTAAAAACAAATTATATCTCTTTAAGTTTAATCTAATTATGACGCCTGAACGACGCTAAAGCGAAACTTTTTTACTCAATACTTTCCTGTAAAAACAAAAGAAACATATAAATAAAGCGATGCTTATCTCAAAGGCACACATGGACAAGCAGACATGGCCTGAACGATTGAGAATATGATACTGATTAAGTATGTATATATATATATATATACATACACAGACACAAAGGTCCCTGAAGGTTCCTTCAAGGGAGTATGTCTCCATTCTGCATAACACCTTTGTCGTAAATCCAACTTTTTACCCTCGGATTATTTAAGAAAGAAAATGCTGTGTCGCATGCCTACTATATAGCATGCGTTTAGCATAACATATGCAATCCGCAAACTAGACATACATAAATAATAATATAATCGTGAGATCAGTAAGTAAATTAACTTCCACATCTTCCGGCTGAAAACAAAAACTATTTCGTAAGAGTCAACTCGGCCATCAGCTTAACCTCTGATTAACAATATCATGGAAATATCGAGCTTGCTAATTAGAGAATCCATTTATAAGCAGGAGACACATGATTTCGAAGAAGCAAGCCGACAACTATATCAAGATAAAATTTAGCATCTCGTCAAGAACAATTGAAGCCCTTCTCGTCGACAAGAAAGATGAGCTAATATGTTTATAAAAAAAAAAGACTTTGAGCCACACAACCTGCTAAAGTCTATTTAATATTATAAAAATCTTCCGCAGCGATAGTCGTTTCAAAGCTTAGCTATGTATAGATTTAAAATTGAATGTTATGCACACATGATGAGAACGCGGAAGGTCGCTTTTCGTCTGCTTAACATGGAAGAAGTTTTTAAAAATTGTCCTCTAATTGGTGGTTTTTTAGTTGGTGTAGTAGACAACACTATAAATAGAAGCAATGTGAAAGAAAGAATCAACGATTTTCTCCATATTAAAGAGGGCGCAAACAGGGCCTGACTAAGCACATCCTCCAAAGGATTAAAAGCCAGCAATACATTCGACTTTAAGTGCTGAACTGGACTGACTAAATGGGCAAACTACTCAGGTCAACAATGAAAGTGACGAAAACAAATTAAATACTTTTGCTCAATTCTCTAGCATAGGGTTTCTGACGGTGAGGTGAATGGAGGAAGCAATCCAGTATAGTTAATCATATTCATGCTCCCAGGAACCTCTGCCATGTATTGCTTGACAATTGCATGACAAATTTAATGTAACTTGTAAGATAGAAAATTTCCATTAAAGACATAAATTATGCCTTCGAAAATTTATTTACACGTTATCGATTAAACTCCGCCTTTCCCACCAGCGAATGTACGCTGCTTATAATGAAATGCAAGGAGATAGACAAAAACAAAAACAATAGTCTTTGCTTTGTATTCTTAACCCTATAAAGAGTTGTGCACACAAGTAAACGCACACACACACATTATATAACATACATGTTTCGCTCTATCTCTCTCTCTCTCTCTCCCTCTCTCTCTCATGGCATTTTAAAGTGAAAAGATAATCGATAAAAATACTGCCTTATATACATAAATATTTGTGTATATAAAAAAAAAAAAAAAAAAAAATTCTCTGAACATCCATTTTTACCCTTTCAGCAAAGTAAACACTGCTACTTAGAGGCATATAAAAGCAAAAAGCAAAAACAAAAAAAAAACACAAAAACACCACCATAATAACTTTCACTTTCTTATTGTATATATATATATATATATATATATACAGAAAAGTAAAAAAAATTATTCTCAGAGAGATTTTGCTTAAGGCTAACGTAAACTATTTTCAAATTCTCTTTAGAATTCAAGTGCATCAACAATAAAGAGTTAAAAAATTTCCCCTTCGTTTATAGAAAGAGTGAAAATTGAAACTCTGCGCTCATATAACTCTTCTATGTAATAGAATGCTTTTCTGTTACGACTGCTCGAGAATTCTCTCTCCTTTATAGGGATTGCCGAGAGTCGAAGTTGCATATGTGATGTTTTCTGTAGTAACAAGTTGAGTAAGTGTTCCTTCTTGTGTGTTAAGTCACTCTGCACAGATGAGCAAATGAATGAATGTACACAAAAGAGACGATAAATGTCAATGGCCGTTATCTTGGAGTTGTTGTTGATGTAAATGCTTTTAATGGCTAATAAGACTTAAATGTCAGCCGTAAAAGCTTAAAGTTCTGTTTGTGTATGTGAAGCCACCGGAGAATGCAGTTACTTTTTTTTTTTGCTTGCTAAAGAGTAGAGAACGTAGAACACGTGTTGTTTTCTTTTTTTTTACCACATTGAATGGATACATTTGAGAGAGAAAGAGTGAAAGAGCGAGAGAGAGAGAGAGAGCTAGTGAAAGTTTTAATATGAAGCACACACCTGTTCACGCTTAAATACATTGTTTTGTGTATATAGAATCCTTTGTGCATTCTTCAAATGAGGAAAAAAGAACATATATACACATTACTCCAATCAATTCGAAAATTTTCGTCCAGCAGTCAATTTCCTCTAAAGATCTTACTGCCTTTTCGATAAACAATCTTGGCCACCTTAACGTTAAGGGCAATAACATCCTCGTATCCTGTATGCAGTGTAAACAGCTTACACTATACAAGGGAAACGATCGACAGCACACACACTTATACAAACTGTATTCACTGACGATCCAGTCATCCATCAAATGACTAAATGACATATTTTTTCCCATATTATTGATAAAATCTTATACAATATTTCAGAAGAATCATCAAAAAATTGAAAAACAAGTGACTGTAGTTTTGAAAATAAACAGAAAGGATTAAATAACACAAAAATTTCCCACAAGGTATACACACACAAAAAGAAGAAGGTGTTCAACCCTTAAATTTAAGAATAAAAATTGTAACTCTGAATAGAGGGCAACAAATGAAATTGAAAAGAGTTACCGAACACACTACAATTAAAGAAAATCAAAAGCGACGCTCAAGTCGAATCTTTGATACCTTTCACTATTCTACTGATTATCCAGTTCAGCTCAGTTTGAAGCATTTTCTTTTTTTCTTCGTGGCTTTTTCTTACGAGATTTATAAGTGAAAGCACATCATAAGTTGGATCGGTTAAATCTGGGTATCTCGCCCGTATATGCTTTCCGACTTCTCAGTATTGTTAACAAGTTAATAAAAATAATATACCGTTTGACGACAGTAGGTATGAAAAAGGATACGTAAGCATAGTCTGACAAGACCCACATCCAAACGGCTTTAGTTGAAATAGGAGTTCCTTTTATAATGAAACACTTGCAATTGATGTTCAATTTCAAAGCGAAGCCATAATAGATGAAAAATTGTTTTCTTAAACCTTTTTTAAGCCTTACTTACCTTGACTTCGGGGTAGCAAAAAAAAAAAAAGAAAGGAAAAAGTATTTTCAACATTAAAAAACGCCTTACGTAAAAGTAAAAAAAAAGAAAGGAAAAACGGTTAGGTTCTTGTTTTTCACAGTTTTACTGATGATCATTAATTTTTCAACCGAACAACAACAACAAGTCAAAAACTCATTTGTTAATCAGTGATTGCAGTTAGATAAGAGGAAATGCTTTATTGGTTCAGTATAAGTCGGCTATAATTAGAAACAAGTGAAGGACAAGAACTGCAGTCCTTTTGCAATGACCTATGGACATCACCTAAACAGCTTAATGAAAAGGCAAGCACAAAAAGGAGAAAGAATACAAAATAATATGTAAACACCGAAATTACTTCTTTGCCAGTCCAAAATATGAAAGTTGAACTTGTCCGCTAATGTTATCCAAACCAAAGACTTCACATCTGCATTGGCTTCTTGCGATTTATAATTCAGAAAAAGTTTGGTTTATTTATGCTTGCGTGTTTATGAACAACTTTTAGTTTTTTTTTTTTTTTTAAATGAATATGAAATGTTTGGGGACTTCTGCTTGCTTGCTTACTTATAATAGACAAATTCGACTCAGAACTTTGCACTAAGCAACAATAAGTCCCTATATAGGATAAACTTTGATTACAAGATTAAAGTCGATGATTTTATTATATTCTCAATATCCAGATAATCCCTGATACCTATTACCTCAAGGTAATACCAATTGCGGAATACTTTGTTATATGTGAGCGTATCAGTTGCTCGACCGAGCATATACCCAGAGTTAGGGTAAATGTACCATAAGCTTTCCAATTTTGTTTGATTGTTCTTTGTGCTGAAGTTACTAAAGGAATGATCCTCGCAAAGGTTAGCATTGATTTCAAGACCAATGTATACTAAAAGTTACCCTTTCTTTGAATCATTGCAAGAGCGTTCCTCAAAATCGCCAACTAGGAATGCGTGCATTACCTATGCAGTTGTATTTTTTCAGATGCGAACATTCCACATCAAAAGGCAGACAAATAGACAGACAGACGGAGAAATGATAAATTAGCATTGATTCAGAATCTTATGTTGATCAAAAACTTTTACTTTACTATCATAAATTCTTCTCTAATAAATATCTCTCTCTCTCTCCTTCATATCCTTAAACTTCTTGCTTTTACATGAAGCTCTTTTAGTATCGATAACAATTTATTATCCATCATAGTTACACACGCAACAGAATACACATCTCAGCGAATTTTCGGTTGTTGAATTCCTGAATAGAAGAAGAAGAAGACTATGGAATTTTACTTGCAAGCAAGTACGAATTTTTTACTTACTTTCAAATTTACTTCAATTTTGTAAGAACTGAAGGCGTGCTTGCAGCCATATCACGCTGAATTTTAAGCTTTGTCTTATCTATTGATTCCGAAGAACGTCTTTCAAGTTTACAGCAATTTTTAATAATTTCCAAGAGTCGAAAGTAGGCATGGGCAGGACCGACGGAGGGCCAACACGGCAGCCAAATTGATTTAGGCTCTCCCATGAAGCGATGCAGAGTGCACTTTACGTAGTTTCTTCTGAATATTTCCGTTGTTTTCAAAGGGAAAGACTTGGTTAGTGGGATTGAACAGCTTTTTTTTTAAAGAAACGGTCAAGCGTTTTATTATTTGCAATTAATTGTAAACAATTATTACATTTCCATATTACACTAATTATTAAATGCAATATGATCCCTGATGTCTGCCGGTATCCGGTGCATATTTTGCTCTTATGATTTTTGTGAAAATTTTCATACGATTTGCTTCTGCCCTCTAACGCACTGATATCCTGTTTGGAGGCTCTAAACTTACACTTGTTCATATCTTAAGGTTTCAATTTTCACAAATCTCATTGGTTTGCTTTTCTCTCGCTGTGTGTATGTTTCTCCCAAGTAAGTGAAAAAATTCTTGAATTTCAAATGCATAAGACAAAGGTAAGCGAATTTCTAGATCAAATTATGGTTTGATTGGATTCATTTAATTTTTTGTTTATCGCAATCTGTCTATCTGGCCGGACAGCAAGTGAAATTAGATCGTTTTTAGACAAAATGGAAAAAGAAAATTTAATTTTTTTAATTCATAGCGTTTTTAAGTGTTAGGATGACCAGTGAGTTTAATTTGTGGATTTTTGCAAAGCAGCTGCTGGATGGAAGTTTACTTTACATTGCAGATCATTTCCCTTATTTTTCCCCCCAAAAAAAAAAAAATAAATATATAAAAAAATAAATAATAGTTTTCTTACTCAATTTTATTAAAAAAAAACAATCCTCAAGATATTTGTTTATATGACAACCTGTTGTAATATCTTAACTTGAACGTTTATGTTTATATGGTCATCTTTAGTATTTACTTAGCCACGTTATGCATTTATTGTTGTTAGCATTGGCATTAAAACAGGTACAGGATGTAAACACTGGCTGAGTTTATGTGTGTTCCTGTATTTCGTAACGAACACCTGATGTGATATTTTTAAACGTTACATAAACGTAATCAATATAATGTGTGAATATTTTTGTTGCCCCAAAACGAGCGAGACGTAAGAGTTGGAGAGAGCGAACTGAGATAAGAAAGTAATGCCGGGAAATGTCTGCTACTGTTTTACAGAGTGAAAAATAAAAAGTGAATAGTCTATCTTTGTGGTCCTTAAATAAGTCCTTAAGGCCTTTTCCCGGCTTATACAGATTCGATTGATAAAATTCCTTGTAAGCTTGGAATCATTTCCTCATAGCAAGGAGCTTCTCCTTGTAAAAAGTAGTTATAAATTCGAGCAATTTTTTGATTAAAAGCGATCTTCTTCTTTCTCTTCATCACATCGAAAAAATTAAAAATCAACGTTAAGTCCTATTGATAAACGATTGTAGTCCAAGCAGCAGATTTTTCTGTTGACATTGCACGTTATAAAATTTCGTATCCAATGGAGCTGATAGATTCGGGTACGTGTCATGGGTGCTATTACCCTTTACTGCGTCCTTTAACATGAGGTTCAGTGAAATTTCTCACGGCAGTGGACCTTTTTCCATTTCTTCATGCCACACGTAATTTCTAAACCCTGATACAAACTCAAGCAATAAAAGCGGATTGTAACCTTACCGTTATGATGCTCTCTACTTCCACACAATCGCCCCCATTAACCCAACTAATTTCTGCCATGGTAGTAACTTTATCAGTGAAGAAGAATGCATGTATTCTTTGCAAGTTTTTCTTCTCCCTCCGACGATTTTTGTTAGGGTTTACCTTGGAAGTCAATACAGGACAACCGCACACTATCAAAGTGCTTTTTTTTACTTTTTTTTCTGTCTCTCCAATCATACGATAATAACTTACGTTTGTCTCGCTAACAGGTCCACTACAAAAGTGTACCAGAGGAAAAGATTGCGGGTCCTTACTGGTACCTTTTCCCATCCGTACATATGTCCACCATATATCGAAAACGAAATTATCGCTTAGAAATCTCTCTCTCTTAGAAATCATTAGCAATATGATGTGGCGTAGAGTGAGTGGCGAGAGTTTGTGCAGAGTACTCCATACATAAGATGCCGGGAGCACAATCATTTGAGCAGAACGTCTTCCGTACAGACTGCTAATTCGCATACCGTGTAGTTTGCGACTCATGGGGGTATCAAACATCCTCCGCTTAGAATATATAGACAGATTGCAAAGAGAAAGAAAAATGATTCCGCATGTAACAAACTTGAAAAGCCCCTTTCCTCCTCCCCCCGGGATTGTCTGCTATGTCTGCAAAATTATTTCCCACACACTTGAAATTATGTTCATATATATATATTGCTATTAGTTTTCGAATCGAAAGTTAATGAAAAATTATGTTCTCGCAAAAGTGTGAGATGAAAAGTCATTAGGCTATTGACTGTCAGAGCAGGATATGTATTCGCAAAAAACACATCAGATTGCATTTGTAATGACAAACGGAATCCTTTCAAAATTTTTATTTTCTTTTATAGTTTCTTTTTTGGTGTATGTGTGTTTGTGTGTTTGTGTGTGCCAACCTGCACATGTCGACATCGCTATGGTACGCAGTTACGTTGGAGTATATAAACAACAATAACAAAAACAGATGAAAAAAAAACCAATGAAAAGAAGCAATCACAACTATTGTACAAGAAATATCCCTTTCGTGGCAAGCAACAGGATGTCAAAGAAATTGGAGACGGTTGCACCTAACACTCGCGTAGAGAGATGTGCACACATGGTGGCTGGTTGGCTGCTTAGCTGCCTGACTGACTGAATGACGCGTAAGTGTTGAGCAAAATTTATACAATTTTCTCACTTTCACTAAACGATTGTTCAAGAATGTCTAATGTGTGTCTGGCTGCCATTGCGGTGACAATACATGTAAGAGCAACTGAAAAAATACTTTTTTTATTGCTACATGGGAAAGGATAACAATGCGTTGTTATTATCTTTAATGCACTGCGTTATGATTGTCATGGGAAAGTGAAAATGCACAATTTATAAGGGAAAGAAGAACAAGAACAATATTAAAAACATGCTACTCACGTTAACGTATAGCAAGGCAAACAGATCCCCGATTTTCCCGCAGAAAACAAAAATCTCGCTAAACAAGTGCACAAATCGTGAATGAGAAAAGTGATCGACACTTTCGTAATGAATATGAATTAGCAAAAATGTTTTTCCCTAATGCCCGTTCAACCTGCACCCATAATGCAATGCAATGCAATGCAATGTTAATGTTGTGCAGCGCAACTATATATCAAAAATTTATTCCCACATTATTTACTTACAAATTTATTTTCCATTGTCTATCTCTTATCCTATTATAAATAATTAATCTTTTTTTTTATTTTATTTGCTCAATGCAGGCATCGCTTTGAAAACCGTTTCATTCATCCTGTTGACCTAAATTTTAACTTTTCCTCTCTACCTTATCGCACACATTAAAAATGATGAATTCATCCTATGTCCGTTACCGTAGATTGAAGTAGGCGTTATTGCTTTTCATCTTTTTCAGTTGGTCAATTTTACATACATTTGTTGCTAGTTTCCCTTTTTAGCAACAAATAAAACATTTCATCAACATTTTCCATAGACTTGAGTGCAGCATACTATCTAAGTTTTTCGTATGACTTTTAAAATTCGAAAGTATAACTATTTATATAACTCATTTTTCATTTGTCCTATGCATGCAGTGTGCAGGTATTGAAGTTCAAAGGCGTGAATTAAAAATTTAAGCAAACAGAGGGAATTTTCGGTAATAAGAACTTTTATTACTTATAGTAAATAGTTTCTACCGCAGTCCGTTGCTTAACTCATGTCTCAGAAAGTAAAGTCTAATGTTTTTCGTCAAACCAACCAACTCAAGTAAGCAATCCACTCTCGGATGGAGTGCAAGTTAAAAAAGAAGGTTAGTTGGGTACACTTCTCTCTATTATTTCCGTTATTCGTTTTCTTTTTCTTTCATGCATTTATAAATAAATTTTTTTCTTTTTATTACTGATAATGCTTTGCTTCATAATAAATCCTCGAATGGCTGCGATTTAGTTATATACGTCCATCAGTCCTGCTCTTATTTGAATCCCTAAATCATTCAGCGTATATCTCGTATCCGCTTAACATGGTGATGGATAGAAAGAAAAGTGGAAAGAGGAAGAGACAAAGGACAACCGCAGTGTAGTGGATGTCGCCATAATCAGCTAAGTGCTATGCCTTGACCAACGTAGCACTCACTATAGCTGCGACCCTACCATGATGATGCAACCACGTTGAGATTTAAGTCCACTTAGGAACACAGAGTTGATAGTCGCGATTCTTATCTACTCGTATATACGTCAGCCATAAAAATGATAATGGTCAGTGGTGTTGTGCTAATTTTTTTTTACCGGAACGCAAATTTTTTTTTTTACCGGAGCGCGTATATTAAATTATGTAGACAGGGCCGATCCTGGGTAGGCGGCCGCGCTGTGCGATCTCATGTCCCGAATTTGGCGACGGGGGGGGGAGATTTCCCCCAATTTTCGCCCGTCGCCAGGATCGGCCCTGTATATAGCATAAAAAGGAAACGAAAATCATTACGAAACCCATTTTGTGTATACGTATATATATATATATATATATATATATGTTTATATATATATATATGTTTCTTATAAATTCTCGTTATCAGAAATCATTTTTAGTTCCGGAACGCGTTCCTGTCCAAAAAGGAAGTACTGGAACGACGTTCCGGAGCGTTCCGGCTCGACAACACCACTGATAATGGTGTACGGAAACGAGCTACAGTTCCTTGCAACAATTATCGCATTGACTAATTAATTAAAATATACACAAAACCAATAACCAGTATAACGGAAGATTTGTCGATCCACATGTAACGCAAAAAAATTGACATTCGGGACTGTTTAAAAGTGTACATACTCTAGATCAATAAACACGAACGTAAGATGACTGAAATCTGTCTGGGAGTCTACGCGCCTTGACTGTCGGAATGAAAGCAGGCCAGCCCTTTTTTGCACTGCCTTCTTAAGCATTCAGAGGCATATACGGCAACGGCATAGACTTCTGCTTGAAATATGAGGGGGCTTTACACGCAGCCTTAGTCTGTTAGTAAGGTCAGTTTAAAGTGCTTATAGAACAAGAGGAAGAATGTATTCGTATGCAGAAGAGGTACAGCAAAGCAGAGATTGCAGCAAAAACCTGTACAGCGATATGGTGCTGGAAAGTACTTATGAAGAGAAGTTCGAAAAGTACTTGAAGAGCAGGACTTAGTACAATGCTTCAAGTGAAATTTTTGGACAGATTTTTTCTTCTCTAAAAGTTCATGATTAATAATTCCAGAAACCAACATATTAGTCCAACGCTCCCCCCTTTGCTTTGCATCCTGGCAAAATTGTTGTCCAAAAACCACCATATTACTCCAATACTCTCCGCCTTTGCTTTGCATCCTGGAAAAATTGTTGTCCAAAAACCACCATATTGCTCCAATACTCTCCCCTTTGCTTTGCATCCTGGCAAAATTGTTGTCCAAAAACCACCATATTACTCCAATACTCTCCCCTTTGCTTTGCATCCTGAAAAAATTGTTGTCCAAAAACCACCATATTAGTCCAATACTCCCCCCTTTGCTTTATATCACGGAAAAATTTTTGTTCAAAAACCAAAATATTTGTCCAATACTATCCTGGAAAAATTGTTGTTTTCTGACAGAAGGTGCAGATGAGGATATGAATTTTAATTTCATTAGTTTACTTGTCATAACCAAAGCAGCCAGCATTTGTATCTTTCTAGAACAATAACCTGTGCGATCTAAGAGACATATTGGAGCCAAGATATCAAATGACTTTAACGATTTAAAAAAAGGAAAAAGATAAGGACACACATAAAAGGACTAAAATGCAAGAATTGATTTGAAATGAATTCAAAATTATCGCATAAATCTTTCAAATTATTGATTATATTGTAAGACACTTGAAAGAAAAGAAAGCAAATATTCTCTCACAAGTGTCCACTGGCAGAAAGCAAACGCCAATACGAACGCTTAAGCGAAACGAAGAACGGAAATAATGTTGAGGATCAGATTGAACGACGTATTCAAAAACATTTAATCATTTTGCTATGGATGGCCTTTTGTGGTTATTGCAGATTTAGATTACAATCTGTCACCGGATCGCTGGCAACTCAATTTACACACTCAGCATCACTTTAGCGTTTTCTTATTACTTTGCAAAAATTGCTGTCGCTACGCATGTATTCATATGTTGTATACCTTACAACAGACCAACAGTAACAGATGTTCTACTAAACGGAGAAGAAGGTTTATATGAAACCCATTTTCCGATTGCATTATTGTTTTGCAATATAGACAAAGAAAAGGAGAGATAAAAAAAATTTAATATCTTCTTCAACCAACCAAGTAAATAAATGACAAAAAAAAAAGCAAAAAAAAAATAAAAACAAACCATTGATTGTATCCTTTCTTTAGCATAACAGGTTAGGTAGCCTTTCTATTATGTCTGCTTAAAAAGTAAGAAGAAGAAAATTGCTTTATATATATAGTAGTTCTTCTGGACATTTGTTACATAAATAATGAAAAGGATAGCATTTTTCTTCTCTTTGCTGCAAAAAAAAAAAAATAAATAAATAAAAATAGAAACAATAACAATGATCACAGGCCGACTTTTTTACCTTAGAGTTTGAATTTTGTTTTACTATATAAAATTTCGCAACATGCTCTTAATTGACGATCATCTTCTTTCGGTTAGGCAAAGCCTTTGTTATACCCATATACCGCAGAATGCGGGGTATATTTATTTTGTCAAAGCGTTTGCAACGCGCAGAAGGAAGAATCAGAGATCCCACAATGTGTGTACATCCTTGATCAGAATCAAACTGTAAATTGATTTAAGCATGTCTATCTGTCCGTCTGTGTTTTTTGCAAACTTTTCAACGCCCAGGAGGGAGCTTCAAAGACCCCACATAGTATATATGTTCTTGATAAGTATCAAGTTCTAAATCGACTTAAACATGGCCATCTATGTGTCTGTCTATCTGTGCGTTTGTTCGTCTGTGTAACGCCCAGAAGAAAGCATCAGAGATGTGTGTACATCCTTGATCATAATCAAATTCTAAATTGATTTAAGCATGTCGGTCTGTCCGTCTGTGCGCTTGCAAACTTATCAACGCCCAGAAGGAAGCTTCAAAGACCTCACATGGTATATATGTTCTTGATCAGCATCAAGTTCTGAATCGATTTAAGCATGTCCGTCTTTATGTCTATTGTAAACATTCTTTTGGTCGCAAAAATGAAGCTGTCAATTTCGAATTAAACGGCAATATTGAAAGTTCTTGCACGCAGGTTGGTATTGAAAATGCGCCAAATCATTGGAAGGAGACATTCACTGCACCTCGCAAACTGAGAACACCTCTGCGCTTTCAAAAGGAATAAAAACTTCGTTTTTTGCACATTACTCACAAAGTGTAGCAGGCAAGTGTTCAAAAATTTGAAAACATATTCTATGGCCGATGCTGTAACACCTGTACAAAAATGGAAAAAATCGACCACGCCTACCCAATATTATAGTATATCAAAATTTAACAGCAATAAGCTTCAAAAACCCCATAAAGTATACAAATACTGGGTAAGTTGCAAATTTGGAATGCTTGTAAGCATGTCCATCTGTCCGTCTGCCCAACTGCGTAGTATTCGCGGTAAACATTTTCCCGTTAGCAAAAATGAAGATATCGCCGGCAAATTTGCAAAAGAATGTGGAAGTGACTTAACCTTTTCGAAGGACACGTCTATGTGACAAAAACTTTTATTTTGGAAGTAGAAGAAATCAACTACGCCCACTCCATATTATAGAGTCTGAAAACTTAGTTCTTTTCGTTTTTTTTTGTCTTTTCTAGGATAACGGCGATGAGTATAAAAGATTCGGTCACGACCGAATATATTTTTCTTCCTTGTTTTCTTTTTTTGCAGGCTGTCGGATAATTCTTTTAGTCGATGTTCTGGTGATCATATGTTCATAATTAGTTTTTGTCTTATTCTTATTTCAAGAATCTGAATAGTTTGTTTTTTATGTTGACCTGACTAACCAAAAAAAAAAAAAAAAAAAAAAAAAAGAAAAAAAAAGGAAATTTGCTGAACGTTATATGGGATTTTGTAAAATACTCTCTTTATGCAGACAAAGATTTACTAATGAGAGACATCATACATACATATATTAAAACAGCGAATCGATTTAGTTATGGTTTTTATTTCTACTTATTTGTACGTCCGTCTATGCTTCTGGCTTTTATCATGTTTAATCGTTCGCCCTGTGGATAATCTTACCATCCATTTGTGCTTGTGTTTGTTGCTTCGCCTGTGTTGAAAGCATAGATTTTCTTAATGTCCTCGTACTGGAGCTATCAACGTTTTATAATAGTGACTGAAGTTCTCTAAAATTAATATGCAATTCTTCCTTCCACCTTTAATGTTTGCATCATAGATTACACAAAAACGAGCCAATTGCTGAATACAAAGCCATTTTACAAATTTCCTGCTAATCTTTGACTTATGCGAATCTTCATAAAGCGCTAATATGCTGTAATCTTCAGAAACTGACGTTAAATTTTGTTTGTTTGGATTGTGGTTTGTGTGTGCGAGTAAAACTTTTCTTTTAATTGCAGGCCTTAGGCAGTTGGTATCATTTGTGAATCTAACTTTTGAATGGCCTTGAAAAATATTTGTATCGAATCTTGCGTGACTAACGTTAAGCATACAAGGAAGGAAACAACATTCGCCGTGTTGTTTATATGTATCCAGCTGTACAGTGCTTGTCCCTTATATATGCAGGTATGGCGATGGGCAGCAGGAATTCTACGCAGAACGGGGCATTCTGCCGAATCGAATTCAAATTAAGCCAAAATGATAAGTGCGGGCGTGCCAGTTGATACATCGGAACCAATCAGCGGTAAGTAAAAATTTCTGCCACAGACAACCTACAGGTTGAAAATTATAGTATAATACTTCGTATGTTCTTTTTTTCCAAAATTTTAAAAAGTTCTCGTTAATGTTTATATAGAATTTCAAATCAATTTGTGCTCTGCATTGTAAGCCACAGTTTTTCTTCTCTTGTATACAAATTCATCGGCATACGACGCCTTTTTTTGCAGACATGATTTATAATCACTAGTTACATATCGTATGTATATAGCTTTCTATGTCAATATTTTCGGCCGTTACAGATTTAGTCTTCCCCCTACCCTGCATTCGTCGGCAGTTAAATTGTGTTTCCAAGTTTGACTCGTAACCATCAACTAACGGTATATTACGTATACATTAAAACATTATTTCAACTTTTACGCTCGTAAGAGTTTCAAGGAAAGACGAGCCAGACGAGCGAGCAAGACGAACAAGTTGATTAAAAATTCTTATCTTCAAGTCTAAGACTAAAGTCTTCAAGCACTAGCTTCTAAGACTATCGCCTTTATTGAGATATGAGCCCACGACCCTTGAATTGTTAGCCGAGACTCTTTGTCTACTCGGCCACTCAGGCGGATATTCTTGAAAATTGTAAATCACTATGCTTAGCTTTGAGGATAGCAGTGCAGTAGTTATTGTTTAGGGATAGTAGTACAGTAGTTATTGTTTAGGGATAGTAGTACAGTAGTTAGTATGTGTGCGTGTGTCTGTGTATGTTAGAAGTTGCCTGACGATTGTACGGACTACCGAAATAATGAACGCCCCCAAACTCAATCGAAAACGTTTTTGTTAGCTTGTTAGTAAGTCAATCGTGAAAGTTTTAATTTTTGACGCACCAATTAGTGCAATAATGCTTACGATACGTGGCTTACATTACAGCATTGATTCGTTAAGTACTAAATGTACTCAGCTATATTTGGCGTGCATACCTACAATGGACAACAAATTGTCGACAAAACTAATCGGATTTTATGAAAGCTGTTTTAGTTTTGCATCTTTGTTGTAGGCATCTTTGTGAGCGCCCACTCAGCGTTTGCTCCGATTTTAATGAGTATGAAGTATGGAAAGCGTGCATATAGAAGGTCTGGATTCGTTTATTCGTTCTTTACTTGACAGCAAAAAAATGGGAAAGTTCTTGCATTTATTGACTTACTTGGTGTGGTAAAGCTAATCGAATAGTCGCCTAATCTAAATGATCCGAGTGAACGATTTTTTTTATTCTCTTCTATATGCGTGAGTGTTGGCGCGTAATTAACTTGTTGTGCATTATGCCTCTTTTTTTTCAATTGTACATTGCACACGCACTCACACGTTCATTAGGAAAAAGTAAAGAGGCACACACACACACACTTTTACGCTTAAGCAAAACTCAATGTCAATATAAAAACTCTCGGATTATCTAAATAGCTAGAGCCACTTAGGTCTGCTATTTACAAATTCAAGTTCAAAATATTTGAAAATATGGCGTCACTTGTCAAAGAAACGACAGACAAACAAATGATAATTTACATTACAACAAACTATTGAATAAATGAGGAAGGAAAGGTTTGCTTTTAAGTAAAATGATAAAAAAAAAGGCAGACATGAAGTTCGAAATATTCATTATTCCAGTCTGACTACTACTGTTGGACATTTATTAATCAATTAAGAGAAGAAAAACTAAGACAAAGACTTACTATACTTGTTTTACATTATATCACAATATCAACAAAGGTCATTAGAACGGCTTGCTTTATATTTTAGTCATCACTCATCTACTACGCTACGACATGACGTGCATTACTTTAAGTCATTTTCGAAATATGGTTAAGCGTCCTAGATACTATTGTAATATCTCCATGTTCCCTTCATGGTCTCGTCAAGTAAGTGTACACAACCTTGAGCTTGATCGAATTATTTGCGAGAACCGTTACTTTTCCCGATCAATAATTGCTGATAAAACGGGGATGGACACCCTACGAGAACTTGAAGCTCGATCACCCTTCAATATGTTGCCGGCAAAAGCAAATAACTACCAGGATATTACACTCATACTATCTATTTGGCGTGATTGGAAGTTTATGAGAGATAAACACAAGGCAAACGAACCAACAAACTTTTGTAATTTTACTAGTAATCACTGATGTAAGATGTAGAACTGAATATGGAACGAAGTAAGAACGATAATAAATGATGCGAATAATCCTTTTCTCATCGTGATAATGGCCTTCCAGCACGGTTTTTGCACAATGTTTGCAAGAGACACATTAGAATACAATACTCAACTGCGGTATATTGTGTTCATCGCATTTTGCCTTTGACGAGTGCGAGTTGTTCCCATCGACGAGTTATTACTGATCTGAGCAGCACTTCTATTCTTATGACGATAATCAAAAGAGTGGATTCTTTCCTATGTAGTCTGAAAAGACGAAGAGTTTTTTTTCTTAAGTTTAATTTAAGTTATTAATTAATAATAGAATATTAATATTAATGACCATTCAGTTATACAATAATAATCATACACTAATACATACACTAATAATTGATGTTCCAGTAACAGAGACTCTTTTGACATAGTCGCCATATATTCCAAACGCTGAACTATTCTGAATCATTGGCTTGCTATGGTTAATGCTTTGCTTGATCGTCTCGTCTAATCAGTTTTTCCAAAGAAAAGTATCTTAAAAACGCACTCGGTCGATAACGTGTTACATAAACAAAATTTGTGTGTGTGTGACTTTAGAGGCGTTCATAACACTATTCGCTCGAACAAGTATTGCGCCGTTGGCCTGCGCTAGTTGCTGTCATGCTACGCAGAAATGATGTCGCAACAACACCTTGTCATTAGTAGGGTAAAACTAATCCGTTTCATAGTGGTCTGATCCCAGTTCACGTTTCCTTGTATGGGTGGCCAATCCAACGCTTTGTGGATTTTGTTTGGAAGAGCCGACATCAAAGGATCAAAAAGCGACGCCACTATGAACACTCGGTCGCCACAAGGCAGTTATCTCTGTGGTAATTTTTCCGATGCTTCTTATTAAAGACTCCTTAAACCATAGGCCGAGCTTTTACTGTCCGTGTGTGTACTAAGCACCAAGATCAAGTCAGCTTTTGCTTTTTTGCTCTATGTGAGGTTTTTGTTCACAATAAGTTGGCCCTGGGACACCTCTCTAGCAATGTCCTTCAATTGGATCACACCTGAGTATTGCGAGTTATACCAGATTCTAAATATTGATTGAATAAGCACCGAAATGCCAAACAATCTCATTAAAATTTGTTTACAATCATATAACAAACTCTTCAGTACTTTCATCAAGAAGCTTGCATCAAAACCCAATGCTATAAGATGTATAAATATATCCCTATAGTGGCTAAGTAATAAAATACATTCGACTTAATCGAGTAAGTAAGGAAACGATAGGAGTTCTAGAGCTGAGAAACTAAAATATTGAGAGAATGAAGCATTATTAGAGTAGAGTTAAAGAAAATTGATTGCTTCTAGTAAAGTGGCAGACGGAGCACTTACTATCGCACTCGTTTCGCAGACGGCAATCAATTTTTGTATGCAATAATCAAATCGCTGTCGAAAACATTAATGAACTGTTGGTACGACTTTCTACCTTTTGTGTTTTAAATCGATCCTCCGTCTATCAACATAAAGCTTTTGTACGGCTTATGCTAGTGCGATTGCAATTTTTTAATGTTTAATAAATTCACTGATTTATGCGAAATATTAATCAGAGCGTTCAGATATGTATTGTGTCTGCATACGATTACTCTTTAATCTGTGTACGCATGCAGGGGTTAATGTTAATTGTGTTCTTTTAAAAATTTCGGGTTATCGCAGTTCATAGAAGAAATGCTTTTTTTTTTTTTTTTTCTTTTAAATGTGTGAATAAAACAAAAAACAAAAAACAAAAACAAATTAGCAAAGAAAATAAAAACAAAACAAAGTTCAAGGAAAACAAATTGAGAAGAAAAGATAATAGTGAGGAACAAATATTGAATTGAATTAGAAATGGACCGCTAAGTTAACCGATATTTTCTTCCTAAAAGCGAATAACTTTATGTTAACCTGCAGTTAAATAGCTCCGTAATTCATTCATCATTGATCAAAGTGCGCAGGCAGATTAAAGTGAGCAGGCTATCGTCATATTCTTACTTATACAGGCTATGCTTAGCTTTCAAATGGACATTAAGACGGATGTTACGGGCAAAAGGTCTGATAATTGTTAGAGAGACTCTGAAATATATATCTCGATATATTAGTTATATTAAAAGTAGCTGTTAGTTAATGTTCAACAATCATGACTAAGACACTTTTCCAAAGTCACTGCCTTCTAGTTAAGCTCAGTTAATATTGCTTGAGCATAGCCGGCAATGAAGGAAATCTTATTAAAAGCGCAGAATATGATCAAAATTTTTTTTGATACAACTTGAACTTAACCTTAATTAATTTTGGATTAAGTTGTAAGTACTTGCTTGAGGAAATTTGTTTTTTGAAAAGAGGCTTAAGCTGATTTTCTAAAGCCTTAGTTATATTGAAAATGTTATAATTTTTTCTGTTTTTTTTTTCTAATATTATCAGTCACTCAGGGGATTTCCGCTATTCGTGCAACAGAATGACTGTTGAAAATAGGTGAGGAAAGAGATAGAGACGCGATCGCTAGGCCTAGTGGATATGGGTCTCGTTACTGTTATGTCTGCCTTTACCAAGGTAAACTTAAACCGTGGGCATTGAGATTTGAACACCGCGAACACTGACTTGGTTTGCTATCTACCCGTTAACTCATGCGGAGAAGGCGGATTATGTTAAGGTTCGATAACATCGCAATACTTGCAGCACATTACGGCATAATTGCAGCATAGCACCAACGGTTTTGTTTTATTATTGTTATGCTAGCAAAGAGCTGTTAATATCTGTCTCACACCATCGAAAAGGAATTACTTAAGTGCTAGGATTAGAGTGGATAGTCAAATTGTTTTACTTCAACTTAATCTCAGTTATTGCTAACTTAAGCTTAACTTTCCGTGAGAACATTTTTCTCATTTGATTTTATTAAAGCCATAAAATAACTACGGGCTGAATCCATGTAGAATCGTTAATACCAAATCTTAATTTTAAAGACCCTATAAAGTCAAGCTTTAATAAAATCCTTAATAAAAAAAAAAAAAAAATGTTGGTTAAAATTAACAAAATTCGAGCGCATTTCGTATAAGAAGGCGAGTTTATTTTATTGTAATGCAAAGTGTGGTTGGTGAGCAGCTTTTTAAGTACACTTTGTCATTTGGAAAAGGCAAATATTTAAGTGTCGTGTGGCTAAGGAAGTTTTCCAATGTGATCCTAAAATTTGCCATTAATTGGTGACTAAATCTTTGGTACTTTCATTGCTAAAAAGCATCATAAAAATGTTGCGTGTTATTTTTTATTGGTGATTTATGTGCGTGTGTGTGTGTGTATTTGTGTGAATGTGTAAATGTGTGCTCTTCTCTGCATTTACACATTTGATTATATTGTACTTAAGTGATATCTTCGCTGTCGCATTAAGATTTGTAGGCGAAAGTGTCAAGTTATGGCAGGTTATACGAGATTTTTATGCGGTTTAAGGATCTGCAATTGATTGCATATGTGTTTGTTTTTGCTTAACCTTCACTCTCCTTTTCGTTTCCATTTCCATTTTCATTTTCATTTTTGTTGATTTTATCATTCTAGTCGTGTCTTGTTATTGTTCGGTCGAGGCATTTCCTTTCTTTCTTTCCTCTCCGTTGGCTCCTTTGAGTTTATTATTAAGTTGTTTTTACTACATATAGATTTTATTTCCGTAAAAGTAATTTTTTTTTTGTTTTTTTTGTAGCAGTCGCGTAGACAAAAACAAGAAAGTATTCTCTTAACAAATTTTTCATTTATTTTCTATATATTTTTTGCTTATTTGTATTTTTACGGTCACCTATTTAAAGAATAATTTGTGTGATGGTGCAGCAGCACTTGTGACACTTTTCAGGATATTTCAAGGGCTCTATTTTGTTTATTTATTTCCGTCGATTGACAAGTGTCCATTAAATGGTTAATGGTTAAGTACATCTGTACATATGATGCACAAAAACTGTTTGTCGATTGAAGAAGAGCTAGAAATAATCAGAGATTTTAAATTAAGTCAAAAATATGCCAAAGTTGTTTTGTTATTGCTATGTGCACTTCTTCCTCCATTCCCCCATTCCATCCATGGCCTCTAACAGAGCTGTGCAAAATCTTAACTTTGATTTATGGACCCGAAAAGGTCTCTAGTCTATAAAAAATTGTAGGTTTATTAGATTATCGGAAAATATTTTATTGAGTAGATCCTCCAATATACTAATTGTCAGATGGTAGTCCCGGTAGAACCTAGCACAAGAAAATTAAAAAACGTAGTGGATGATATAAAAGGTTTCTACGCTTTTTTGGTCTTATTTTCAGTTTCTTTTTGTAGGCTGCTCTTTTCAAATGATTCAAAACTCACGTCACGTGATTGATGTTTAGTTTCATCGCTATTTCCTGACTGCTTACGTACCGCTTTTGTTCCACCAGTTGTAAAATTTCATGGACTTTTTCAATAACTGGCCGATCAGAGGGAGATGCATATTTGATATCGAAATTTCCAAAAGGGAATTGAACAAACCACCCCTGGGTGCTTCCGTCACTCACAGCATTTTCACAGTAGACTTCACAAATTTCTTCTTCCTCCCCAGTTATAAAATTTCATCGACTTTTTCAATAACTGGCCGATCAGAGGGAGATGCATATTTGATATCGAAATTTCCAAAACGGAATCAAGCAAACCACTCCCGGGTGCTTCGGTCACTAATAGCATTCTCACGATAGACTTCACAAATTTCTTCTTCCTCCCCAGTTATAAAATTTCATCGACTTTTTCAATAACTGGCCGGCCAGAGGGAGATGAATCTTTGATACCGAAATGTTCGAAACGGAATCGAGCAAATCACTTCTGTGTGCTTCGGTCACTCACAATATACTCAAAGCGCACTTCACAAATTTTTTTTCGGTGGTTTTCCCTTTTCTACAATAAAAAAACATAGCGTAGAATATTTCTTCAAATATTTCACTCAAAATGTATGCTGAAATGTTACCGTTTAAGCACGTGTTCAATCAGGTGAGTGTTGCCCGATATATATCCAGTAATACTATCTAGTGGCAAAAAACCGCGGAGACCTTTTATATCACCCATTATAATAAAACATAACACGTCAGAATCGTATCACCTTAACCATCTATTGTTGATTTACTGAATTCTAGTAAAAGAAGAGGAAGAAGGTTTTTTTTTTTTTTTAAATTGAAATGTAAAGAAAAATTGTTTACAAAGACCTTGAAACTGAATCAAAGTAAAATAAAAATATTCAAGTTGTGTTTTAAAACGAAGTTGTTATATAAGATAAAAATTTAGACACATAAGCAACACGTTTCATTGACCCTTCAATCTTAACATCCCAAAAAAAAAAAAAAATAAAAAATTGTATACAAATATGTGATATAAAATAAGATATGAAATCGCATTTATATTATGAAGAAATCATGCTAGATCTGTCAGAACCCTAGAAGCTGTCAGAGGAACTCTCTCACGTGAACAGGTTTGTTAAAGTGTTCTCGGTCACTGGGACGGACGGTTCGGCATCACAGCGAATTTGTGCAAACAACCCTGGAGCGAACTAAATTTGACTTAGATAAGGACGTGGATATCTCTCAGTTAAGTTATGTCAGGCAAAACACATTTACATAAATAAAAAGCGCGATTCCTTTCGTTAATAGAAGAAGACAGTAATAATAGGACGAGTTGCATCATTATTCGCTGGAATCTTTCACTTGAATTTTTGTCTCTCTCAACTCTTTAATGTATTCCTTAAAAACAGTCTAGACGCCCTTGTAAACTTTATCTACCCTATATATATATATGTATATATATATACATAAATTTCTTGTAAGCTTTGAATAATTTTAATAATAAAAAATAAATGGACAAATAAATCGAAATGCTATAAAGTTTCTTAGTTCTGGCATCTGAAGATCAAGGTTTTAGATCACAACTGAGCACCATCTAGGTTAACCAGAACCAGTTCTCTATCTTGACTTTCATATATCTTGGGCTGGCTGCAAGACGAAAACTCTCATCTCTTCAACAGAAGAACAGACAAAATACCTCTGTTTGTGTCACAGAAGCTCTGACAATAGGTATGTAAAAGTGCCCCGACTTAGTTGAATCTCACGGATTTGAAAACGATGACAAAAATTGTTATTATTATTATTATATAACCAGAGAATAAAGTCTAAGACTAGAGTCTTAAAGCACTAGCATCCTTAGGCTTTCGGCTTATTTTTTTCTTTTATGAACATTGTTATTATTATTATTATTATGACAAAAATTAATTTATGAAAATGAAGTAAAAAAGACAGAGATAAGGAAGTTTTTGTTAAACCAATCGTAAGATAAATTTTTTGTGAATTTTTACGAAAACTCTTCAGATATGAAAACATACGCAATGTGACTGACTCTTCAGCCGCAATAGTACGACTTATGACTGTCCACCTATAACTCAAGAGTTATAATAAGACAAAAGCTCACTGCACACCTGAGGAATAGTTGGTATAGAAATCCTAAACTTTGCAATTTTTCGTCTTGATATCCGTCCTTTCGTAGGTTCTCATAGAAGAGAAATGTTCATTAATTTAAAAAAAATTTCATATTTATTATTGACACACAGATCCTTAAGTAATCTTTCATGACGAAAAGTGAATGTGCATTAAAGGTATTACTTGATAAGTGAGAGGACAGCGGTTTGCTGTTCCTGCGAAAGATTTTTAAGCCATTTAAAGTAAAGTGCAATCTTGCGCAAAAAATAAATTGAACAAAGGCTTTTGTATCAAATCGATGGCTAAGAATATGGATAATACGATGTAATGGTCATTGATACTCCAAGTAACCATAGCGAATGCATGTATAAAATAAAAAGGAAAAAAAAAAGACAATTTTTCCTGAAAATTTCCTACACTCGGTATAGGTAAAAAGTATAAATTTACAACAAATTATTAAGGGCTCAATGAGTTTTTACAAGACTTTCTATCGAATATTAAAAACACACCAACACCAACACAATGAATGGCCAGAGATAATTATTATTTTACTAAATAAACGTAACGAAATATATGTGTTCAAAATTTTGATATGGGAAGTGGAAAAGTAATTCCCCTTCAATTTCGACATACAGTGTTTAAGGAAGATAAGGCATTAGTTGCATCCTGCGTTTTGTTACACATAAAATGTTACAACGGGGAATTTCGTAATTTACGCAAAGAGGACGATCTTGTGTGAAGTGAACTGATATCGTGTCGATATTGATTTTAAAAGGTAATATGTCTGACCTAAGATGAAAGGATATCATCGGCTAATAAAGAAAAGCAAACATTATTATGAATTATGGAATGAAATGAAACGCGTCTAATGAACAATTCAAATAATTTTAGTGGACTTTTACAACTAACCCGTTTATTTACGAAATATATAAATCAGTCCATTGTTACGCCTATTGTTAGACAAAAAGATCGTAACTATTTTCGTGCATTCACTTCAAATGCTCAAGATTCGCTTCAACACGAGGCTATAAGGCTTTTATTTATTCTATAAACTAAAATTCGTTTTCTTCAATGCCGATCTTTCGCTCAATTAAAAGTAGGAAAAAAATTGAATTGAATTTGTTTTTTTTTTTTTTTAATTTTTTCTTCAATTAATAGAGAAAAGAGAAGAAAAAAAACTCATTGATTTCTTGGGTCGTTGGGTAATATGAGAAATTTGGGTTAAATTTCTTTAATATTCTGCTTGGAAATGAAAGCGAAAAACAAAAAACCCTTAAAAATCATCAAAATATTTTAAATGTATTTTCCTTTCCTTTTTCAAGTAAAGTATTTCCGGTAGGTGAAACCGTAGGTAACCCGTGATGAATGAATCGAAATCGAATTCAATTGCAATGATTTTACTTTCATTTTCATCGAAATATTTATGCTTTGAAAATGAAATGAAATATATTTGGAAATGCACACAAACCTATACACATATACAAACACACACACACATACAGATGGATACGTATGCATACGTGTACAAATAATAGATCATTTCAATGAGATATGATTTTTATTGAAAACCGCAAAAAGGAAACCAAACCGTGTTAACGCCCCTATAACGAGTTTGAATGCAAACACAACCACAGGATACGTTTGCTATGGAGAGAGCAAAATTCAAATTTCACTTTCATGCACAATGTTACAGGTACACAAAACTAATACAAAATATTTTAAATTAACGCGAAAGTGAAATTTCCGGCAAAAAAAAAAGAAGAAAATTCTAATTGCGACCGCAATATACAAAAAATTACTTTGAATCGATTTAAGTGTGTTTGCATGCTGCGTGTCATTAGTTAATGAACGGTTATCGTATTGCAATTTTTCCTTTTTTTTTATTTATTTTTTTTATTTTCGGTAATATTTTATTAAACAATGTCAACTGTGTGTGTAAGAGAATGTATCCAATATATTGTAATAATGTTCAAGGGGAACAATCTACCAGCATTTTTCATCATATCGTCCTAGTATAGCAAATTGCACTCAGACTCTGGCAAAAGAACACATAAATTATATTCAAATTAGTTGAGTTTCAAATATTTGCGGGGAATGGATATAAAAATTCGAATTTTATTGCATCGCACAAGGGTAACAAGAAAGCATTTACGAGCATTTACACTGGAAGCCGAAAGTTCATTCCCGCCATTGCATGCATTCACGCCATGCATTGCATTCACAGTCGTTCAAGAGAGAGAGTCCCTAATAGGAGAAGAAGAAGATATTTTTGATGGCACATACATACATATGGCTTGCCTTTACATCATTAGAGTTTAGAATTTAAAGAAGGACGGACGCGCAAAACCTATTTCAACTCTTTTTTGCTTATCTTAATGGATGGGCTACGCGATGCGGTCATTCCGTCCGATGTAATTATTATAACAAAGGAATTTATTTAAGAGTTATGATGCCCGAGCAGATCACAAGCTCTGTATGGTACCCCACCTATGGTTTCCTAAGGCCCAAGGTTTGCAATGGGAAGCCCCGAGGTGGAGTAGAATACAAAATGGCCCAAGGCTTATGATCCGCTCGTTTCTTCTTTTCTTTGCACAAACATCATCTCAGCTTCAATCACCTCTCCATGCGCGAGATTAACAAGCCGACCTTTTGCAGGCTTGTATTCGTAGCAATTATTGAAAATATACAAAGCCAGTCTTACAATTTCTTGTTCAATTCGTTTCGCATTTATTCCTATTCGTTAAATTCAGCTTCTCGCTGTAATTTGGCGTTTTTCTAAACAGACGAATCTGCTCTGGAAACGTAGTTTCAACTCTCTTGAAAACTCGTGGTGCCGGATTGAGAAAGGTTCGCCTTTTTAAAGCACAACAAAGAAAACTTGCCTTATCAATTTCTGACAAGACATTGGCATAAAATTTTACCAAGATCTCAGTTGGGGCCTTGTTACTCTGATAGAAAAACACCGGTTTTTGTGCCCTTGCAAGGAGAAAAAATGATTTAACCTCTACTCCTCACAAAACTAATAAAATGAGCAAAAAACTCCATCCATCTCCGATGGAACTTTGGAAAACAATTCTTCATATAAGCGAATGCTAGATATCGTGCTCTTTAGTGCTTTTTTGAAAGAGGATATGTTTGTTTTTATCAGAAAGCCCTTGGAACATTGTATACCTTAGGAGCATGTTTAATAATCAGATTGAAGGGGTAGAGCGGCACCACAGATAATTAAACGCCACTACAAATATTTAGGAGAGCCTTCGGCTTGGCATTATTACGGCGTAAACTTTCGCTAGCAAAGTGAAGATGCTTTAGTATGTAAGTTACTCGCAAAACTTCATTTGGCTTTGAACGAATTGTCCGAATAGTTTTTTGTGCACTGTATTAAGCATTCACATTTAATCTATATTAGGCTTGTTTGCTTTCATAGGTTAGCGAATATTTACTAATAGGCCTTCGGTTGCGCTTAATTAAAAATCACTTAATACCGTTAAGATTCGTTAGCATCTATTGACCATTTGGAATTACGATTCTCAAGAGTATTTTATGAAAAGAAAAACAAAATATGATGACACCGCCGACATATGTATGCATATGTAATGGTGGAAGGTTTTTTTTTTAATCAAAAAAGCATTTAATAGAAAATTTATTGTGGAACTGATTTTGCGTTTTACGCTTCCTCATATGTTTCAGTTTA
This sequence comes from Glossina austeni, assembly GCA_000688735.1. Classification (NCBI taxonomy): domain Eukaryota; kingdom Metazoa; phylum Arthropoda; class Insecta; order Diptera; family Glossinidae; genus Glossina; species Glossina austeni. The sequence continues at coordinate 41,136 of KK502573.1, forward strand.
AATGACATCTTTATGCGGGCTTATGTAATGGCTATTAGATAGCAAATTAGATATATATGCATATATGCATGTGTTTATCAAACGTAGATTGCCTATTCTGTTTCTTGCAAATGAAATGAAATTGAAAGAAAGAAAGTGATCTGCTTAAGAGATAGGATAAGCTTAGGGTTAAGCGATGTATTTGCAACGATTTCTTGCGTTTCATTTTAATCCTAATCATTCCTAAGGAATAAGCTATCGTGGGAAAAGGCATTTAGAATAAAACACTGAGAGCTTATCCATCTACCTGTGATGCTTGTCACACTAGAAGCGTAGCTTTTGTCCTGCAAGTTGCTCAGTCTTCATTGTATGTTAGCAAAAAATCTACAGTACTAACGCCGATATCCTTGTAACTCCTTCGATCGATCGATATTTGGTCATAAGCTGTCACTTATTTAATTTTATACCCATCAACGAAGGATAAGGGGTACAGTCATTTTGTCAAAACATTTGCAACGCCCAGACGAAAGCGTCACAGACCCCACAAAGTATATATATTCATCATCAACATTAACTTCTGAATCGATTAAGGTATGTCCCTCTGTCCACCTGTCCTTCTGCGCAACCGTGTAGTATCTATGGTAAACATTTCCCCGTTTTAATCCAAACTCTTCAAAGTACACGCCTACAACACGCCTACACGCCTACACACCTTCACAACAAAAACTGTGAATTCTTTTGTTTTCCGTGTTTTTCGCTTATTACTCATAAAGCACAACACCTGCATAGTGCAACATTTCCACTTTTATTTTGAGTGTAGGACATGTCAGCCGCACCCAGCGAATATTATACAATATAGAGACTTGGTTATTTTCCTAATTCTTTAGGATCACGGTAATGGGTATAAAAGATTCGGTCACGACTAAATACAATTTTTTGACTTCTTTTGTATTATTGATGGCGATATTTTTTTTAGTTTTTCTTTGCTATTGTGGGCGTGTTTAGGGACCTCTCATGTCTTGTATACAACCTTAAGCGTAGCTTTCACAGATGAAATGGAAGAGTGCATGTCCTACAGTACCAACACTTTCGAATAACAGACATGTCAAAGGACAGACAAATACAGCTAAATTGATTAAAACTTCAAATTCTTTACGAATACATATTTCGCATATGCACTTATTTAACGTATTATAAATGGAGTCACATTATGAATGCCGGTTACTATAAACTGTTTCTATGAGAAAGTACGCTAAGTCTAGTGATATTTCTGCGTGACTTTCGGTTTCAAAAAACGATTATGAAAATGAAAAGATTTGAAAAGCGGTCTGCCTTTTGATCTTATCACCATGTAATGTTAACTCAAATATTTGTCGCAAATGATCACCTCAAACACAAAACAATAGAACAATAAAACTAAGCCTTTGAGAAAACAACAAAAAAAAACAAAAAAAAAAAAAAAATCTCATAAACACCTTGATCGTGAACACATAATTTTATCGTCGCTCTTTAAATGATGTGACGTCACGTGAACACCTGAATTATTGTAGCTATCAAAGACCAAGTTAAAGAAAAGTTAATCGATATATTATGTTAATCTGTTGAAAAATGCCTTAATTAGAAAAAAACGTTGTGGCACAAAAGGAGCTTGTGATCGGTCATAATTTTTACGATTATGTGATATTGTGTAGACGAGAAGAAACGTTACAGTTATAGTTAATAATGAATAGAAGAAGAGAAACGTGTTATAAAAATTATGCGATGGATAACATTCCCTTTTACATACGGTTCGTACACAAGGATTATTTTATGTTTCTTTTCAATTCTCGCTTTGAGATAGAAAAAGCACGAGTTTAAGGGGTAACGTCTGATATTGACTTACATGTTATATATGATTACAGAAATACTCTAAATGAGGCTCTAAAATGTTTAAATTCTGTTAGTTCGTACGTTCATCAAGCGTCAATCATATCATCAGCGGAAAAACATATTTTCCATAAAAGGAAAACGGAAATGATCTTAAGGTAAGGTAAGGTAAGGTAAGGTAAGGTAAGAAACTTGTACTTAGCTGTGACCGAATCTTTTGTCCCCTGTTCTTATCGTATCGTCTGGCCTGATCGATGATCAATGAGCAAAATCCTCAGAGAGCAGAGGTGCTCTCCGCTTATGCTGAATTGTAGGTGTGTCCTTAGCCCATTCTTAGCTATGCATGAACTTCTAATGCGTCTTTGTATAAATTTCAAAGCGATCTCTTAATTTTTGTGAGCAGGAGAAGATTTACACGATCACTTAAGTGCTGCAAGCTCACCAATAGAATACAAATGGAAATTTGTTTCCCCTTATAAATGCTTTAGTCGACCGACATAGAACTGTAGTTTCCAATCTACAAGAAATATTGACACAAAATTATATGCAAATATTTTCTATGATCACCTTAAAGGCTAGTAAGAAGAAGACGACCTCAATCGGTCAACTGATAAGGGATAAGGGATTAATCTGAGGTAAATTGCAAAGACCCACTTCAAGCTGAAAGCAAGTTTCTTACTTGCGGCGTTGGCCCCTAAGTCTTTCGCATTTTATTAACATACCATGTCTTTCGCTATCCGATATTGGTGCGATGTCAATTCGTTCGCTACTTTGAGCAGGTGTAATTATAATATATATATTATAATATATATATATTTATCATTGAAAACTTCTTGCATTCATTCAATTAATAAACATATCTGCATATATATATATATATATATATATATATATATGTGAATATATATGTGAATGTGTGCTTTTTAGATTTTTAATAATTGTCAAAGAGTCAGCAAATAACACAAAAAAAATTCTCATCAGTTATGATAACCTTTTACTTAAAAAATATAATAATTCTCCACTCGTTGTCTATTAAACGTTCGTTTATAACAACAACAAAAAAAAAAAACATTATTTTCGCCTGGTGCAACAACCGTTTCAGCGATAAGACAAACAAATCCTTGATCTTGAGCAATAACTAAATTTCATATGTAGCCCTGAAGGAGAAAAACGATATAATTTAGCTTTGACCGAATCTTTACAAAATTGTGATTTGAAAAATCCTCAATTTAACTGAAAGGTAGAGACCTGCATACATAGATACTGCTGATGAGCAAAACATACATACGATTGCATTGAAGCTCTGCCTTTTGCAGTTGACTTTGACAAAAAACGCTCTTATGGTGGGTTAGCAGGAAACTTATCCCATTAAACATTAATTTGATTTTGCTCTTCTCACTGTTTGGATAATTGGATACTCTTTCCTCTCTAGAAAATTTTGAAAGTATACTCAGTTTCTTTTTACTGTTTCGACGCTAAGAAATAAGTGTCAAATCCTAGATGTAGGCACTTTAATAAATTCCGCTCGATGCGTCTATAAGTTTATTCGTGTCCATAATTAAGTTTTTAAAGCATATTCACTTAGACCTGAGATGAAATATGAAAAAAACAAAGTGTGCTTCGTATCTAGTGTCACTAGTATCAACCTTAGTAGGCTATGGCTGTTTTTAGACTCAAAAGTTGGTGCTCAAATGAACATCAGAAATGAAAATACTACTGTCTATGTTCTTATGTCACTGATCAGTGCTTGCCAAAATACTTTGGGGGGGTCGCTTGCATAATGACATCAGTTGAAGCTGGTATGTCTAATCGCAATATAGACGGAGCAGGTTAATCAATGTGTGAGGCCTGACTGCTATACTATACTATACCATACTAATACTATACTAGTACTATAATACTAGTATATATACTATACTATACTATACTATGCTATATTAGACTATACTATATATAGTACAGTATATGTACTATATGTACATTACTATACTATACTATACTATACTATACTNCTTAACTGTTTGTTTATATAATTCTCTTAGGCACTAAGTGTAGCTAAAGGTATCAAGTATTTTACTTTTTTGGTCTGTCTGTCCGATCCGTTCTTATAATAGCTATAGAAGAAGTATTGGATGTTTTTAATTCATTAATCATTTTTTATTTAATTTTTGGTATGATTTCAAAAGTATTGCTTAACGTTTGCTGGTTTTCTAATTCAATTTTATATAAAAACCAAAAAATGAAAAAAAAAAAACTGCACATCATTTTCATCGAAAGTGCTGATTGTCTTTATTTCCTTCTTTTTATCCAATCCCCAGGTGTTGGCAAATTGTCGTAGTGGATTGGCTGCTTTATTCTCACATGGGATTAAATCCAGTTAAGATCCTTCGCAAATTTTTTAAAATTTATTCGACAATTAAAAGGGACTCTAACTGACTTTGAAGATGAACCATCCATGGGGAAAAAGAACGCTGCTTCTTGCCCATGGACAGTCAATATATAGAACAAGAGTTTCTGGAGACAGTTCTCTCTATCAGTATATTGTCAAATTTCATGCCTGAAACTTCATTAACAAGATAAGGAATCAAATCACACTTTTCTATATTTACTTAGCATGAACTTACTTCACTTTGGCCACAAACGATTTCTTCTCTCTCACTCACGGATTTCCTGAAATAGATAAATAAATCTACGCAACTCACTGTTAGCATAGAAATTTAAAACTTAGACATCACTGCTATGCTAGGATCTCGACTAACAACTTAGTGACTCAGTGAGCCGCGGGTGTGGAAACCTCAAATTTTCGATAAAGACGAACGTCTTCGATATGCTAACGCTTTTAGACCTTAGTCTTTAAACTTATATCTCTGGCTAAATCACTTATAACAACCATAGTTATAGTAGACATTTACGAATAATTGAATGCCAAGGATCAGATTTAAGAATCCTCAAGCGTCCTTTTCTACTAAACAAAATTTTTATATTCCGTAGCGAATGGAGCAAATTTACCGCAAATTCTCATATTTTAAAGAAAATCACCCTGGCCNAGTATAGTATAGCACTAATATAGAATAGTATAATATAGTATAGTATAGTACTAGTATAGTATAGTATAGTACTATCATTATTGTACAGTATAGTACAGTATAGTAATAGTAGTAGTAGTAGTAGTAGTAGTAGTAATAGTAGCAGTAGTAATCTATCGGTCGGTTATACGCTGGCAATGCTCAATATAGTAATCTAAACCCAACTTGCTCTAGGGCTCCTAGGGACCGTAAAGTCAATGTAAAAAAGCTTGCGACAAACCCATTCAATTGTATACGATTAACCAAACATCTTATAAATGTATGCATAAGTTTGAGACAGCGGGTATTAAAGATTCGATATCAGATGAGTGAAATTTTTATTTTGAATTTGTCTGCCCTCAGAATGCCCGCCAACGTCTACAATTTTATTAACCAGATTTATATGAAAATTTGTTGTCCAAGTTGATCGAGAGAAATTAAGCTTTTCGGTACCGTCCAACTCTATTCACTAACGAGCGAAACAATGAAAAATGAAATTCAAAGTTTTTAATGCACTTTTTGTTTCTTTTCGTTTTCCTGACCACATCCAACCATATAGTGTAGCGTAATATTAATGATAACAGCGCTAGATAAACGACTTTGTTTAATATCTTCTTTTGTTCTTATGCCTCGCTTTCTGACTTTTTCTGCTGATATTCGAAAGCAAATGCCTAGAAGCCAAATCTCTAAGCGAGCAACTTTTTCCATATTCGCAACGATTAAAATTGAAAATTTATGCTAATATCGATGTTGGTGATGATAATAATTTTTGACAAAAAAAAAATTTTTTTCTTTCCTCCTGACTGCTACGATAGCGATATCTAATTGTTGTTGGAATGATTGTGATTTCTTCAAAATGATACCCTAGAGTCTAATTATGTTTAAAGTGTTTTTAACGTACTTTCTAAATAAGCTGAGCAGTCAAAAGCTTGCAAAAGCAACCAAAAAAAATAAAAAAAAATACATGTTTTTTAAAAATTTTATATATTATAAAATAGACAAAAGAGAAAACAGTAAATAATCTCGATAAACGCATACATCAGTCATTTGCACAATTTACCGAGGAAGTATTTCCTAAGCAATCAATTGAATAATGGGAGTCGAAGGGATATACGCGAGAAATTTGGTTACATTGCAATAAATATTTTGAAAACCAAAAAGGCAAAGTTTTTAATTTCCTACATTGGAAGTTAGTTCGAAGTCAGGCCGATGTTATGCCCAGAACGCGTCATCAGAGAGCCCACAAGGTATGTGTATTCCTGATCAGCAACAAATTCGAAATTAATTTAAACATCTTCGTCTGTCTGTCTGTTCGTCTGATCCGCTGTCCATCTATCCGTCCATGTAATGTCTGTTATAAACATTCTTCTGACCGCAAACATGAAGTTATCGACTTCAAATTTGCCAGAAACATTGGTATTGAAAGCGAGCGAGATCGGTCGAAAGACACGCCCACAGTATGCAAACTGAGAACCCCTCTGTTTTTCAAACATAATAAAAATTTGATTTGTTGCTCATTGCTGTAACAAACGGCAGCATTTGTGTACAAAAATAGAAAGAATTGGCCACGCCTACACGACATTATAAGGCATCGAAATTTAATTTTTTTTTTCAATGTCTTTGTAAGACGCAGAAGCAGGTCAGTTCAAATTTGGGATGCACCTAAACCTGTTTGTCTGTCTATCTGTCCGTCTGCGCAATTGTGTAGTGTTTGCGGTAAACATTCTTTCGTTAGCACAAATGAAGATATCCCCTAAAAATTTCCAAAAAAATATGGAAGTGACAAAACAACACGCCTACAATGCCAACACGCCTAAGCGATAAAACTTTGTATAGTGAAAATAGAAAAAATCAGCCGCATCCACTTCATATTAGAGAGCCTGAAGTTCTTGAATTTTTTTGTCTTTTTTATGGTACACGGAGATGAGTATAAAAGATTCGGTCATGACCGAATATAATTTTCTTGCTTAAGAATCTTAAATCCTATATACGAAGCATTATTTCGTATCTTTCGATAACGGAATGAAAACCTTATAAGGAAAATCTCATTTCACTTAACTGTAATGTCATCTTACTTACAAGTCCCCGTGAAAACCAATCTGTTGTCCTTGACTTTAAGTTTATTCTAAAAAGAAAATTCGAAATTTTTTGTAAAAAAAAACCAACAGAAACAAGATAATGTCTAAAGAAGAAATGCCCAAAAATCCATTTGCCACCCAACGAGATAATGCCACTTTTAAGAATTGATCCAATTAACGGTCTATAGAATAGAAAAATTCAAATCATATTAAAACGCAATTTCTACGAAACACAAAAAAAAAAAAAAAACAAAGAAAACCCTAATGAACTTTAAAGTCTGCAGGAAAGGAAAAGTAAAGAAAAGAAAAGACAAAAAAGGGAAGAATTCCTTAAATCCAAATGAAACCCTACAATGAAACCAAAGAAAAAAAAAAGCACAAATGTAGTTATAAGGATTAACACCACGTCATACACAGAATACAATGCCCACAAAACAAAGCAGACATGATTAAAAACTAGAAAATTTTTTTGAAAACTCTTAGGAAAAACTATCAATTTACATAAATATGGGAAGAATGACATAAATAAGTTTTCGCATAAAGACTGTGAAACGTGAAATGATTGTTTAAAAAATAAAAAGTTTGACACGTTGGCCTATAACTGTCAACTGTCAACAAGCTGCCAGTTTACAAAATGACATTTTGCGCAATTTTTGCCAAAACTTCAAAAACAATTTTTTTCTCTCTTTTAATTACTATGATGTACTGATGACATGGGTCAAACTGTTTCATTTTCAAAAATTCGATTAGCTTTAGAGAGGATTCTTGTTTGCTTTCAACTCGAGCAAATTTACCTCAATACCTTGCTTGAGAAATGTGTTCTCGAGCAGAATACGCCGCCGCCTCAAAAGTTTTAATTCTTTCAACTTTTCAACTTATGCAACAATAACTTACACAACTTATGCAACGAGTTCCACCATTGCGTGGAACTCGTTCCTGTACTTGATTAGGAAATCCTCTTTATGTAAGAAAGAAAGGTGTTACGCCGAAGTTGAACGGGCAATTTCGGTGGACGCACTTGAGTTTCAACTAAATTGCTCCAACTTTTTCTTTACCAAAGCAATTGTTGTTGTTAAAGCAAAAACGGAACCACGTCATACACAACTCATGCAGTGTGTGGGACATGTAGCTCTTACTATAGGAATACATTACCCTAGCCTTTTCGATCGTGAGATGGCATGCAAGCGTATGTTCCGACGTGTCCAAGTAATGGCTTATGACGTCGATTGCAAGTCGCGGTAAGAGAGAATTCCTTCGACGCATATCCTGCGTTCATGGGGATTTATATGAGGATGAAGATGCTCCCGGTAATGTGGTGCCAGGCAATCAGTTTACCTATGTCATCAGTGGGGTATCGCCGCTCAGGTAAACATTTTTCAAATTATTTGAAAGTAAGTTAGTAAGATTTTTCGTAAAATATATCAAAAAATCCCTCTTACTATACTCTTACCAGTGCTGTACTTGCAGATATAAATACAAAATATTTATGTATATTTTAATCGAAGGAGGCCGTTGTTAGCCTCCTTTCACTCTTTCTTCGCTAAGAATGATTCATTTTATTTTTTTCATTCTTACGAGTAACTTTTTCATTTAGTTATTTATTTTTTTTAAGCAAATTTTTTGTGTCATTTATATAAAAAAAAAAAATTTTATTTTAACAATAAAAATGTTTAAACCTTCAAAAGTATATAAATATCAATGTGAAGTCAAGCCCACTGC
>KK502573.1:69806-91522 GCA_000688735.1 Glossina austeni
TATATATATATATAAATGATATATATCAATGATGATATATATATAAGATATATATACATCTGCCTGAGTGGCCGAGTAGGCAAGACTCTCGACTAGCAATTCAATGGTCGTGGGTTCAAATCTCAAGTGCGGTAGAGTTTCTAATAATAATAATAATAAATATAATAATAATAATAATAGTATTAATAAAAAAAAAAAATAAAGCCGAAAGCCTCCGATGCTAGTCTTAAAAGACTTTAGTCTTAAAATTTATACTCTGGCTAACTTTATATAATAATAATAATAATAACAAGTAACTTGAGAGTTTTAACGGGCTGTTGAAATGATCAATAAATACTTGTAAGCTTTCAAAGAAGATTTCGTTTAAAGCTTTAATCAATTTCGTTGAAACAGCTTTCAAAATCAATAAGTGATTGTGGTATTATCAAGTCCCTTCTCATAAGCTTGTCTAAGATTGATTGTGAAAAGCAAGACAACAAAAAACCTAGTTTCGCTTCAAACTAACACAGTCCAAGTGTAGGATATAAAGTTGTAAAGGCAGTTTTTACGGTTAAACTGTTCAGTTCTTAACTAATCATTGCATGACGATCGAAGCCATTTTCTCATTTCTCGGTAAGATTTCATAAGTGCGTTATAATTTCCGTTAATATCCGATGTATTTATTATTTAGATGAGCTATAAATTAAAACAAATTTTTGACATTTGTAGATGAATGTAAGTAAATGTTGAAAACTATTGTTAAAAATTTGCATATAATAAATGCGTTCTTCTATGAAAGGACATTTTAACGGCGGCCCTGAAGCAAGGCGGGAAAGAAAGAACAAAAAAAAAAAATCAGTTAAAGAGCGAAAGAGAGAAAAGGCTAAGAAATATGAGCAAATTTTACGCAATGCATTGATGTTGCTATAGTTTATGCACAGTGACCTTTTTCGCATTGTTTGGCGAAGGTTTCTCTCCAACAATGGCCCGGATAACGGATGACTTTTTCAAAGTTGTCGTTGCAATTTTAAACGCGGAACCTTTTTTCCTATATATCGAAGATATGCAAAAATTATGTGAAAATATTTTTAAGGGTAGTTTTTTTACTAGAGAAATTTATGGCCATGGCTGTGATGTGATTCATTTGCTCGCTAACAGTTGACCATAAAACAATCGTTAAAAAGTCAAAACGCAAAAATCGTTTTTTCAAACAAAACGTTTATGGGTTTTCTTCGCTCACTGTTTTTTCGAGACACTTTTTTTTTCACTTTTTAAAATTTCATTTTTTATGATTTGTTTTTTTTTTTTGTTCTTTGCCTTTCTTCCTTTGCAGCATGAAGCCATGAAAAGGGTTGTTTTGCTTACTTTTTTAACTAAAAATCACTTAAGTTTTTCCTTCCACTTTTTTAAGATGAGTCAAATTTGTTTTTTTCTTTAAAATATTTTTATTTTTTTTTTTTTGAAGATGTGACGCATGCCGTAAGCATGACATGTCTCGCATTTGTCGTAACCTTCGGCTAACCCAAGATATTAGACGGTAATTAAGGATAAATGGAATTTGTTTATTTTAAGCCGAGATAAGCAAAAATACTTGAATTATGAAAATTTTTCTGTAAGCAAAGTTTGAATCACTGTCGAAGACTCCAATCGATATTCGTTTCCGGTTCAAGTTCTCTAGTTTGCATGGCAGCAAACCTGCAATGTTCTGTAGTAAATTATAGATAATTCGGACGCATTCTTTTCGTCCGGTAATATGCCTTACAATTTAAATGGGGAAAAAAACACGAGTAACACGAGAGACATGAGTTTTTAGCTTCCATGCATTAATTGGTTGGTTAGTGGACAGCCCTAGTATGAATCAATTGAGCGATACTGAGTCTTTCTTGCGTCACGAAAATGATTTACTTAAAAGGTAGCCTACAAAGTGCTTCGTATTGTGTGTAATTCTGTTTCTTCATTTTACCTCATCGCAACGGGAATATGAAGGTGACGTTGCTCGGTTGGTAATAATTTCTTGATTTATAATACTCAGCACATCTGTATTATACGTCCACGTCCAATTGCAACCCATTGGCCCACAAATTTTCCAAAGGATTTTTCCATATTGAGGAGATTGCGAACGTACACCTTATCTCCAAACAAGACAACGGGTTAAGCCGTATTTTCAGATGGGGGAAATAATTTATCTCAGAACATGTTTCACTTTCGTAGCATTGCTTAATGCTCTACGACACCTCTATGTATAAATTTGGATGCACGTTCGTGCTGATTAGCACTCATATAATTGGTATATGGTTAGCTTAATATTGGTGTGTCTTTGAAAACTTACGATCAGTGGCTTCCATTACTGTCACATCGCTGGAGTTGTTAACAGTATTAATAGGCCTTGCTTGTGAAAGGAATGTCAACTTTGGATCAAATCCATCATACCTTGTATGATGCTGATCTCTTAACAAGTCACTACCTTAGGTTCGTCATAATCACTTTGTGCGTTTTCCATAAGGAGAAATACCGGGCAATTTTGTCATAGTGTTAGTCGTAATAAGCGGCTACGTAAGCTATCTAATCCATTAAGTTTCTGAAAATTTATATATATTTACATATATATATATATATATATCTTTTCGTTCGAATTATCTCGAGAAATTTGTTTTACGGCCTTTTCGACAACCCAAAAGCATGCAATACGAGCCAACACAGACAGATCATTATCATTGAAAAACGTCCTTGCTTTAGTTTCTTAAAAAAAAAAAACAACACAAAAATAACCTGCTGTTTAAAAATAAACCTAAAAAAGCCAACAACAAGGGTTACATTAAAAAAGTGATTTGTCCTAGAAAAAAAAAAGAAAAAGTGAAAAACAACCTTCCACCTTGCAATTATTCATACATAGGCTTTTCAAAATAAGGCGTTACAAGACAAGTGATCGAAAGTGTGGTCCGATCCAAGCCATTTGCAATAACATCCATCCTGGTACTAAGGCACGCCAGCGGAACAAATTTCTTCAAAATATCTCAAAAATTGCGGCCTATAGCATAAGAAAACTAGCCGGACAGACGGACATACGAGTTTAGATCATTTCAGAAAGTGATTCTGAACGGATTGATGTAATAAAAGATGCATCTATCTCATCCTCGTCCTTCTGGGTGTTGCATATATCCGCACTAAGTTAAGGTAGGCTTTTGTTATAACTGCTGGGGCTACAATAAAAAAGAAAAACAAACAAAACATACTTTAACCTAACGCTACAGGGAAGGTGAGATTTGCCACAGCTCTGCGATGCTGCCCAAGATCCTGTCAGATTACGTATAATTGGTTTTGATTTCTAATCGAAATTTTTATAGCAAATAATCTGACTAACATGCGAATTAGCTCCTTTCAAATAGTAAAAAATAAAAAAAGTTAGAAAACAATAAATCTTCGCTAAAAGCGATGGGGAAGTACAATAATTTGACTGTACTATCTTTTTGCTTTCTCCGCGCTTTTAAAAGTTTTTATAACTAGGACTTGGTATGATTTTCTTATCAAAAAATTTCACTCTTAACATTTCCCCTTTTCACGGGGAAAAACCTTTATACAAAAACTCAAATATAGTAAACATTTACTTTCCTCTATATATGTGCGTATATATTAATTCATCCCTATTTGTGTGAACTGATTAAAAAGAGTATAAATCATTGGGATTTCAGTATATGCTTGTGTTTGCCTTTTTTTAACACCAAACGCAGAGTAAACAATGAGAAGCATGTTCTCTCTCTCTTTTTTACTCAGTTTACAGTATTTTGAAAGAAAAGCGCAAACTCCATTTTTTTTTTCATTTTTTTTTTTTTACTTGTTGTCATTGTATGAAGCAAGCCGTTGATTCTCACTTTGCCTATATACACGGATGCCTACTACTTATATGCTCTTGAAATTCTTTTATATAAAAAATATGTGAAATATTGTTTGTTTTTCGCGCATAATTGTTGCTTTGACATATGTAAAGATTGAATGAAATGACTGACATATATATATATATATATAAATATGGTTACGCGTATATACCTATGTAACTATGAATATGAATAGTTTATAACATTTTTTTATTTTGTCATCTGCTTACTCACTCTTTGCGCTACGCAATAAAGGAAGTAATAAGGGTTTCATTTCAAGAAAAAATTGAGTGCAATTTTTTTTTACTTCAAAGCAAGGAGAACTTTTTCAGGGGTAATATAAAATGAGAATGAATGAGAAAATAAATGCATTGAAAAAAATTAAAATAAAATAATGTACAAAATAATGCAAATAGATCTGAATGGATTTTTTAAAACGTATATGAAGGTCAAAAATTCAACTTCTAAAGTTCAATTTTAGGTAATCTTAAGTAAGTTTAAGTTTAATAATCAAGATAGCTTTCGGTTGGAAATTTATAAATATCTGTATGAGATGTATATATAAAATATATATACAGGACTTCAATATCGCTATTAAAAAAAAAAAGAAGAAAATTCTCATTTCAGATCGGTGAGCTTTCATATCCTTTCTGGAGGCCTTTCAACAAAAAGTGCTCTTGCCTTGCTCTAGATAATATAATTTGTGAACAGATCACTTTGTATTAGTGGAAGTGCAAAAGGGAGATCAAAATTCAACATTTCAGCCCTTAGTTAGTGGAGCTCAATCTCAGCTCAATCTTGAAATGTATTTCTTTTTCTACTACCTTCGCCTCAACATTCTTCAGATGTTCAATTCTGAAAAGATTTTGTCACGAGTACGATTTGTGTGAAATTTTCTGCAGTTCTGTAGATCGAATAGAAACCCTTTCATATTAATACCACGTTCGTCTAACTCATCCGACGAAAGTTCGTTTATTGTCGTGTTGTGTTACCTCGGAATCTGAACACCTTCGTTGACGCCTTGAATAAGCTTAAAAGAAAACTGGCTGTACATCTAAACTCGTAATGGTTGAAATTGATGATTATGAAGTTCTTAGAGCAAGATGATTACGTTATTAGCCATCTGTTGCAGACTCTTTTTGCATATGAATTGTATCTCCGTAGCTAGCTCACAGATCTTTGAGGCTTCATAGGTGCTTAATAAAATGATAATGAAACACCGTAGGAAGTATACCCGCGAACCAAGGCTCTCGAAGATATTTCAGAAAGTTCCATCTTGTCAGCTTCTTCAAAACGTAAGTAATGCTAATAAAAGGAAGGTTTTGCGAATGCTAAGCATAACCTTACGAAAGCAATTTTTGGCCTTTGATATCAGGATAAATGTATGCTCCACTTTTACATACAAATACAAAGCAACAAAAATAATGTAATCAGCAACACATTGTGTATACAAGAACGGAGTATGCGCTCTCCAGCCGACTGCTTAAAAGCAAGAATATGCTGTCAGCGGCTATTAAAACCGCGCCGTGGCTTTCGTCATTCATATACTCTTTTACGATTTATATAATAAATATTTTTATGTGTATGTGAGAATAACCCGCTTAGCTTAAGGGGAAACATTTGAGTAATTTCCTAAAAAAAAAAAAATTCAAAAGTGGGGATAAAGTGATGCGTGATGTACTTAATATTAAGGAATTGGATGAATTCATTATCTTTATATTATTACACATTTTCACTAACTCTTCCGTTATTCGTTGTTAGAGTTTCGATCGTTTATATAACAACCAATGAATGCCTTAAAATCTGCTCTCCCTACGATTGGTGATTGGCAAAAGTTGATCCGACAAATGTGGAGAAGAATTACTTGCTCGGCAGCTATTTAGATAATAATCGCCTTAACGAGCTAAGCTATGTGTTTAAATGGTAAGAAAAGATCTTCGGAAGTAAGTAACGAAAATGTGCTAATGAGCAAGTCCAAGGTTTAAAACGATTCACTATTTTGATGAGTGTTTTTTAAAGGGTCCGCAAGGAAGATATTTGTCTGTCAATCTCACGTTGGATCGCCCACCCGGCTATCCATCCATCTGGCCCTTTATAGCATTATCCAAATGGGAAAATGGGTTTGGGAATGCGGACGGACACCGAGACAAGCCGAAGCTAACTCGATTAGTTAAAAAATATTTGAAAATAAATCATTGATACCCAGCTGGATACTGCTTATCTTGCTTGTCTTCGAGACGGATAGATGGAAAGACCGCTCAATTTCTTAAGTGCGTTATATTAATTCAATTCAATGATCAATTCAACCAAATTCGTGTACATTTTTCATACACAGTAATACCTGATTGAAGCGTTCATTAGTAAACATGAAATATTTTAATTCTTTTTTTTGATCGTTTTTATACACCTTTACCTAGTAATCCCAGCAATTAACGAAAGCTATAAATGTACAAAATTTTCCAGAATATCTGAAATTTCTCTTCGCACGAAATACGTTCGAATCGTAAGGCAGTTAGTCGTCTTCATCAGTATTCTAACATAGCAAGGTAATCAATCCTTTTTAATTTTTTTCCTTTTGCAGGCATTATATGCAACGATTATCTCTTGCGGATATAATACGTAATTAAAGATTTTCCCCAACAGTTTACTTTTTCTTCTTCTTCTTGTTCTTCTTCAAAGCAACGGTTAATCCTAACAATTAACTCGAAATATGAAATTTGCATACTATTGCCGCACACAATTATATAAATAAAGGATTTCTAGAGAGTCGTAAAATGAAAAATGAGAGAAGAGATTATTTAACGAGCAAATGCGAATGCGAAGAGCAAATACCTGTTCCATATAGATGTAGATATATATACATATATATGTATATATATAGACACTCGCTGTAGTATATAACCAAAGTATGGATGGATTACATAAAATGAGAGCGAGTTCTTTAAGGTAAGAAAATAAAGAGTAATAAAATGAATTCCCATGTATAAGTGTTTAGCACACAAAAAAAGGGGGTTGGTTTGCTTTGTACGTGCATGGCAAGGCATTTGAGTTAAAGCATAGTAGAGTTGATTGCTAAGTAAAGAAGAGAGAACGAATTACGGAGCGACGTATATTTTAGCACAACATCATCACTAACAAAAATTTATACATAAACCGAGTTATGTTAGAATAAAAAATCCAGTTCAGATTTGTTTTTAAAGAAGAGTAGATCTGTAGATCTCGCACACATATATAGGTTTAAAAGAATACGTTGTGTTAGTTATTTAACACAAGGAGCGCGATTTTTAGACTCTTTCTTTTTTTTTTAATTTTTTAGTTAAAATAAAATAATAAAAAGTTAAATAATTTTAAGTTTCATTTACAAAAAAAAAAAAAAAATCAAGGCATACACAATAAAAAAAAAAAAGGATATTTGAGCTCATAGATGTATTTTACCTGAAAAAAAAAAAAACAAAAATAAAGGATGATGACATTTCATCACTATAATGATGATGGCAAAGTGTATAAATTATGTGACATACAAGGAAATCATATCATTAAGTAGTGACCGCTGAACAAGACAACATCAACTTAACTCTATTAACCGCTTAGAACCGAATTCTAAGGAACGACTAAGCCGTAACGCCCACAACACCGGAGTGTCTTAATTTAGAAGGAAATATAAATAAATAAATAAATAAGAAACAGAATTTAAAAAAAAAAAAAAGTGTAAACCATAAATACCTCAACTTGAATTTCTTTTTCTGAATACACCTTAACAGAATTACCTCATTTTTGTGTTGTGTAAAAATAATATTAATACAAATAATAATAATAATATAAATTAAAAAAAAAAAAAACAAAAATTAAGTACAAAAAATCCACTCCTTTCCTCTCCACATGGATTATATCAATCCCATCATATAAAGGATAATTATGTAAATTTTTAAACAACAATTGTAACCCTCAACTACATTTTCCCAAAAAATACCAACACCACCACCACCAACAACCAACGTCATGGCTTTGTCCATCTCAATGGAGGCGCAAACCAGAAGTAAGTATGAGCCGGTTCTTTTTTTTTATTGTGCTTGCCAGCAAATATCATATTGCGCGCCTTTTGATTTTATCCATACATATAGATATATATATATATATATATATTAAGCTCTCCTAGAAGTTTATTACACATATGTCCGCACTCTCTCTTTATCTCTTTTTCATTTACATATGAGTTTTTAATTAAATTGCACTCTTTATCTCTTTGCTGGAACTCTTCACTAATTAGATTGAGAGGAGTATTGTTGACAAATCGGTTAGTAATACAATTTTTATTTTTTTCAACTTTTAAAGAAAAACAGTTGAAATCATAGAATTTTGGATAATTGTTTTTATTTATGTTATATCCATGTTTGCCTTTCCTTTCAAATTGTTTAGAACAACAGGACAAGACAATTAGACAAGAAGATAAAAAAAGTTTAGAGCAGAAAACGTGACATTGTTTAGGCATAGAAATTTTGCAAAGCGAAATAATGAATGGAAAAGAAATGTTAAGCAAATTCTTCAAACCCCACATCCATCTCAACATTACACCTACGACTCTGATTAGTCCGCAATGATGCTTTTAAAAACAGTTAGTAAAAAGTTACATCAATCTTTGAGAGCATTATTTACTTGAAATCCCAAACTGTTGACAGTGATATGAAGGTGAAGATATTGCACACTAGTCTGTGACAACAAAATTGCCCTCCATCTTAATAAAAAGGTCTTTAAATTTGTTTAATACCATTATTTAGAGCAATAATCGAACGTTCAGTGATCCGATTGAGGTCACTTTTGCATTATGGTTTTACTAAAGTTTTTATTTTTTATTTTTTATTGACAAAACGCTTGGTTTTGTCAGTTATATCCCCTGAACGGATTGTTATTATCTGGTTCTGTCCGTTTACAAAGTTATTTAAGAATTAGAAACCAGTTTTTTATGGTTTTTTTTTTTTTTGCCTTTGAAACTTAAACGGAAAAGTGGAGGAGATGACAGGCAGAGCAATTCGATTGATTTTGGTCGCCAGTAAACAGTTAAATATTTAATAAGTTTTCCATCACTTATTTTACAAGTTTACAAGTGACTTTTCTTATCCTATGCCAGGTAAAGACGGCGCCTCCACATTAACTTGTAGGCCCAAGGCAAATTTTGTGCAAAGTTTGAAAGATGAGAAACACGCTTGAGTGTGTTTTTCTTCATAATTGTCAACCAACAACGATATTGAGTTATTTGGGCGTTTAAAGCAATTTGTAACATCTGAGGCTAGTAACAGGAATACTTTGCACTTTGTTGTTCACCCATTTTAATAGGTTTTTATGTCATGCGATATCTTACACAGATTTGACAAAAGTTTGAGTTATGGAGCTAGAGCGTCAGATCTTAACAGAACTGACGCGCTGAGGAAGAAACGGGGCTAACAAAATAAAGGTTCTCTTAAAGTCTTGGTTTAAATTCAATTTCAAAAGCAACTTTGAAGCTTTGGTTTATTAGAATAAAAGAGTTGCAGAGCATTCTCTAGAAAATTCTTTCAACCCTTTTTAAAAAGTGCTTTAAATTGATTTCTCATTCTTTTATTTATCAATATTTCAGATTTAGCGGCCGCTTTGGCTGGAATGCAGAAAAGTGATTCGGATGTGGACGGCCCTCTGTCCCTTTCACCTCCGATGTCTGCCAATAGCTCAATTAACACTGTGATGTATCCCAGTATACAACAGGCCGCGGCAGCTACAGCGTATAATATGCTCTCACCATCGCAACTATTGGCCGCCAATCGGCAGGCGGCGGCCGCCTTCATGGCTGCTCAAATACCCATCTCGACACTGGCTTCTACTCTGTTTCCGCATCATCCGGCTGCATTGTTCAGCTCTTGGCCGATGGCGAACACTCAACCGCATTCGCTGCCATTAAGTACAACACCCCAATCACCGCCGGCATCACCGCATTCGCCCGTCAATAATAACAATAATAATAATAATAACAATGCTTTGAATAATAACAACAGTAAAAATATGCGAAGTTTATCTTCACCTACAGCGGTAGTCAGTGAAAATGACGTTCCTACTAAGAGATCACGAAAATTGTCAGTGAAAAAAGATCTGACACCGCTCAGTACGGATATCCCAATGAATGCGAATGATTTATATAACAGCTCTGGACCTATATCGCCGCCTTCATCGGGTTCATCGCCAAACTCCTCGGCTCATGAGGTAAACAGTCCTGTTAATGGGACTTCGTCCCGCGATAAAAGCTTCACTTGCAAAATATGTTCACGTTCTTTTGGTTATAAACATGTCTTGCAAAATCATGAACGCACTCATACGGGCGAGAAGCCATTCGAATGCCCTGAGTGTCACAAACGTTTCACGCGCGACCATCACCTAAAAACACATATGCGCTTGCATACGGGCGAAAAACCGTATCATTGTTCACACTGCGATCGCCAATTCGTGCAAGTGGCCAATTTAAGGCGTCACTTGCGCGTTCACACCGGTGAGAAACCCTACACCTGTGAAATATGCGATGGCAAGTTTAGCGACTCGAATCAACTGAAATCGCATATGCTGGTCCATAATGGTGAGAAACCGTTCGATTGTGAACGTTGCCATGTAAAATTTAGACGACGCCATCATTTATTAAATCATAAATGCAATGGTTTACAATCACCCATAACTCCGGTATTAAGTCCGGCAATGAGTGACGAGTACAGTACGATGACTTACGACCAAAAGTCATCTTATGGCTCGGAAGAATCTCTGGATATTGGTAAACCTATTTTGTCAACGCCGTTGACCAACCACCACAACTACAACACGCACGGGGACGAGGAAACGCCATTAGATTTATCGGAAGATGGCAGCGGTAGTAACAATGACGAGCTGAGTTACCGCAAAATTCACGATATAAGACGAGTATTCCGTTTACCGCCACCACAGGTGATGCACCTGCCCAACGACATACCTGAGCAGACTGAGCCGGAAGACTTGAGTATGAATCATAAACAATGTAAAAGTGAATTATCGACCTTTCAGGATTCGACGGAAAATCTCCTTTAGAAACTTAAAAGAAAAATTCTAAGCTGCCATTGTAATTAGAAAAAAAATTAATGAAAACAGGTATAATAAGTAAGAAAGCAAAACTTTATTCGCCTATGGCGAATTTTCTTTACCCGCTACCTTAGACGCACCTTGTTGTAAGTCCGTCGGTTATCGTGTGTTCAAATGAATTTGCTTCGCGAATTGTTATCATACATGACAATTTCTCCCGCTTGTATGCAAATTCATTCCCTTTTCAAACGTGAACTTTAAAATCTTAGTGCAGACCTATGTATGTATGGGTTAAACCTGGTATATCTAAAAAGAGAAGGACGGACGGACGGACAGACAGAAGGACCTGGCTATGCTGCTACGATTAGTTGTGGCTGTCATCTTAAATTTACTGGTAGTGGGTATAGCAAATAAATATTTAAAGAAAACTTTAAGTACAAGTCGTCTTCTTTCTATCCCTGTGTCTATTGCTTTCCTTATCATTATTTAGGCAATAAGTAAGTTAGTAAAAAAAAAACAAAAAAACAAAAACAAATGGTCGAAGAATTATACAAACGGCCTACTGAAGGTTATTTTTCAAGTCGGGCCAAAAGTTGACATTTGCATTTGTTGGCCATTGGTTGAAGTATTTGCTTCTCTAAAATGTAGAAAAGCAAGTTGGCTGTTAGCTTGGCTATAGCTGCACCAGCTTCCTATCCAATAGTCATCTTTAGTTTAATTGTAATCATGCTTGAGTTGTGTATATCCCGTAAAATTTGATTACCATCATCTGTACCGCTGTCCGGCAGATCGATACCAAAATTTCTAAATAATATTCAAAAGTGACAAGAAATCTTTGCTTTGCTTTAAAGAAGAATTTGCATAAAAATCGTCTTCTTCATGTTTATTATTTTTATTTCAATAATTTTTTAAGTTTAATTTAATTGTAATTTTCATTTCATTAAAACTATTGCTTAGTGTAAATAAATTATTATAACTTTTTGAAAAAGAAATTTTTTTTTTTTAAATTGTAAATTTTATATGAAAGATTGTATCTTTTCCGTCAAGTCGTTCGTTGTTTTTCAGCATAAGTAATTTATTAAATGAAAATTGTTATTAATTTTTTTTTATTTTTTTTTTTTATATATAGAAATAATGAAAAAAGAAATCAAAAATTTCTGTAAGAATGAAACCAAGGTCTGATAAGTTTTCTAAGTTTTTCCTCAAAATCAAAATTCAACTAAGTTAATAAGTTCTAGTATTTATGTTAAATATTTTTATTTAATTTTACATTAATTATAATTTTTTTTTTTTTAATTTCATTGTCATAATTGTTTAATAATTACATTATAAAAAGATTTAAAAAAAGAAGAATTTTTTCGGAAATTTGTTTTTATTTTTATTTATATCAAATTTTTTAATATAAATCGGAAGGTGATTATCTTCTTCTTCTTCTTAAAATTATTTTTCATTTAAATTATAGCTCTTTTGCATCAAAATGAGTAAATTTTGATTGTAAGACATGACCGACCAATTACACTATGCAAACGATCGGAATTGAAATTTTTTGTTCTTATACTGATCAACCTTAATATAGTTTCTATGGACATCTTTTTTTTCTGACACTGATCAACTTTAATATAGTTTCTCTGGGAATGCCTTTTCAATCGTTGGACGAAAAGGTGCGATTCAAAGCATCTTCCAGAAAGAAGCCTATGTATATGTACATATGTATGTGCATATATGCATATAAATATACGCCTTATATACACATATATTTGTGCATGTATATATATATGCATTCGGATCACAGCGATAATGCTTATCGAATGCTTGAAGTCTCGCAGATCTGACGATCTTCTCAAGTTAAGTAGTATGAATGCGAAACGCTTTTTTTAGTTGAGTCGACCAGTCTCGACAGATCCACTTTGGTGAACATATACCGCAAATAAACACATGTCCACAAACACACAAAGACCTCCAATTACAAACTATTTGAAAACTTAGCCAAATGAACCCTGATTCCTCTATAAATCAAGAACTTGCTTAGATGATCGCATATGATTACTTCCAATTGTTTAAAGGAGAAGGCCCAAATATTGTAGCATAGACCCGTTATCGTTAAAAATGTTTTTTCAACATTTCGAAACAATTTTTAAAACGTATCTTCCATATAATTTTCAGGACCTGCTCTTAGCTCTCCTTGAAAATGTAAATTTTGCAATATTGACATTTGCTCTTATATTTTTTCAAGCTACCTGATCGTAAACTTTGGCCTCATGGATCAAATGTTTCTAGGATCATGGATCAAAAATTTCCTAACACCATATAAAGTTTCAATGTCGCATTGAACTTTTATAGGCTACAAAAATGTTGTCTTAAGCCAAATTAAAAATTTTATGAGAATCCTCCCAAGCTGGCTTCAATCTACAAGCAAGCCACTAGTGGATAAAAGAGCTATAACTTGCATCTTAAAAAAGAGTCAAAAAAGTCAAAAATCAGCTGAAGGTGTTAAGTGAAAATCTTCTTGATTGCTCGATTGAGTAATTTGGTTTGGAATGATGGACGGACATCAGCGATTCGCATCAAGACTAACATTGCTGTGTTTTGCTCATTTCGGATACATTCTCTTAGTGCAACAATTCAGGCGAATATATAAAAACAAAGTAAAAGACAGGAAAGGTGGAAGGAATAGAACTAGACTAGAAGTTTGTCTCGCTAAAAAGTTGCGCGAAATTCGAGACTCATATCTGGTAAATTGATAGATTGTAAGCGTATTAAAAATAGTTAAAAATTGTATTCTATTTTTTTCCGGTTCCATATGTTCAGACCGCGTTCTTTTCCGATCTTTACTATATTTGTGTATATTTCACGTATATAAATGACAGGAAGATGTGGTGACTTAATCCACTGAACAACATGTTGTCTAGGGAAAGTTTCTCTCTCTCTCTCTCTCTTTCTCTCTCTCTGTGGCATTCCTCTTATTTTTATTTTCTTTAATTTTTTTTTTGTTTTTAAAATTGTAAAAAATATTTATAAGATAAGAAGGAAATAAAAGAAAAGAAGAAAAAAAACAGGAAAATGTACTAAGACACAAACCAAATACCTCGTATACCTCTCTGAATATTAAATGAAAACATAAATTAATTATTATTAAAAATCACCGAGTTTTACTTTGTAAGCATTGCGTGATGTAAAGCGCGGCATATGTAAGAAAACTTGAGAAAAAAAAAAAACAATTTATACACACATACAAAAAAAATAATTCATGACTAAAAAAAAAAAAAATAAGTAAATATTTATTAAAAAAATCAAATCTAAGATTTCTTCAAAACGTTTGTATTATATACTAAAGGTTACATATTAAGACTATTTGCAAAAAAAAAAAAAAAAAAATTACCTCAACAATTTCTTCAAATATCTAAACAAAAATTCTATTAATAGAAATTTAACAAATGTATATATGCGTGTAATTAGAAAAGAAAAATTATTTAATTATTATTTAAAAAAAAAAAAAAAAAACTAAAAAGAGTACGGATACCAAGCTAAAGAAAAAATTTTACTAATTGTAATTTTCATATGTTTTTTGTTTCGTTCGTTCGCTACAAGAAGAAATAAAAAACAAAACAAAAAGTATGGTATATAAAGTTCCTCTCGATTACAACACAGAAAATGGAAAATTTCCCCTCCTTTAAAATGAATATAAAGAAAATTGTTTTTAAAATATAATTAAAAAAAGAAAAAATTCCATTACATTTAAAAGAATTTAATGATATTTCTCTATGTTGCTATTCATAGTCTTTAGATTTAAGAGAATTAAACATTTTTGCAAACATAGTGTCGCCGCAGGACCATAGGCTGCATTTGATTAGCACTTTACGAAGTTTTCCAATAGTAACCTCTTGGAGATCGAGGACAATGCTTCGTGAAACTTGTTGAAGTAAATGTGACAGACAGACGAACGCAAAAAATTGTGCCTCCAAGAGTTGCTTCATCTCTTCTAAAATAGAAAATTGTTGGCTTTCTAAGCGATTCTGAAACAAACCAGAGGCAGCCAATAATGAGATAAAGAGGCGGAGAAGCACAAAACAAGCTTTGCCTTATTATGGATCCATATTTCTCGAAAGCTATCGCTAATTATGCCATCATACATACATGCATAACATACAGACGAGCATAAACGACGATGAAAATCATAGCTTTCCACTTGTCCTACGTGGACAAGCAGTAGATCGCTCACTAAAGTCATGACACTGTGCAACATGCTGGACTTAATGCTACAGTTACGAAACATCAACACACTATGAAGTAATGTTAAATGAAACTCGAAGTGGGGTGACGACAGCGTTCGACGCTCCATCGATTCTCAATTCCGAGACAATGCAGATGCGTGCCAGGAATTATTGTCTTTCTAACTTGTTCGGCCATTAGTTGATCAATGAGTTAGCGCCACCTGCAGTAAAAAAGAGAAAATGAGGTCTGCTTTCAGCAAAAGAAATCTATTCAAGTGAACACGACTTGGTAAATACAAAAATTTGTCTACAAAACATTTACACTGGACTCTCAATAAATGCCATCAAAAAATATTTCAAATTGCGGAAGCCGTCAATTGTCCTAATGGTCGAAAACCCAGCATCGGTCACTATGACAACTTACAAAATATGTAGAAATCACGTTGAGCGGCCCACTTATGTTAATAGCGTCTCGATTTGAAAAGTTTTGCTGTCAAAAGAAGGTTCAAGTTTACTGGCCTGCTCATTGGGCAAAGCGAGCAACAGTAAGTCTCAGAAGCAAAGGGGAAGCTTGGCTCGTAACAGGTATGTCCGCTTGATCTTTCGTTCTCGACGATAGACGCACATAGACGAATAGAACAGGTCGCTAAAGGAGACGTACTAGATTTAGTTCATAGATACCGTCGGGAAAGGCAAGCCACCATATGACTAATAGTGAAACTATTCTATTTCTATTTTATGACTTCATGAGCCCATCAAGAACCCAAGGGCGGTAAGGACACAACATTTTAGTTGAAACCGACAGCAACAACAATGAGACAGTCGCACTTCCCACAGACAAGGGCAATGCGGACTATATAAATTATTGCTTAAGAGGAGAAAAGCAACTGTTTTTTTAAATGGAAAGTCTAAAGGCTACCACTACTAGAACGAAATCACAACATCACGATTTCTTAGTGTATTTGTTAGATATTGTTTCGCGTTCATTACTTTTAAAAACAATTTTCTAAATATTTTCAGGGAATTTTTTTCATTATAAAATATTTAACACAAAAAAACATTTTCTCCATATAAAACACTATTAAAAATAAATATATTTTAGATGTTTTTTATAGATCTCGTAAGCTGTAAAATATAATTAATAGCAATTACTACTAAGTAAATGTCAATTTTTATTAAAAATATTTGTATAAAAAAAAAAAAAATAAAAATAAATAAGCAATCATTTCGGTTCATCGGAGTCAAAAGTCGACTCTTAAAATGGGCTAACTGCGAAGTGTCCGCCCTATCGGATCTGAGCGGAAAATAATGATAATGAAATATTTGTGTGCAATATATTAATAAAAAAAAATTCTCTTTCGTTAAGTAATTAAGCAGAAATTGTTAAACGATTAAATATTAAATTAAATTAATTCAAGAGTGATGATAAAATTGTAGACAAAAATCAACTAATAATTATAGATTAAAATGAATTAATATAAGAAATCATCAAGAAAACTTAATGCTTTGTAAAAAATAAATATGTATTCATGTCAAAATAACCGAAATAAGCACTTCAACCCAACTCTTTTTAACTTATTTTTTTTTTTTTTTGTTTTCTTTTTTTGACTATTACAACATTAAGAAAAGTGGCAGAAGATTTTAAGGCAAACTAAAGACCACCACATCCGTTTTAATCAATTTGAGTTAATCTAGAAAGAGATAGACATCGCGATCAATGTTGGATAACGTCTTTGCCTTTGCAATGTTGCATAGTTATCATTGAATATGTTTCAAGGTGTCCTACTCACAATTATATTACAATAAGAGATTTAATCTACCCCTAAGTATATGAAGTGGCGATCGAACTTGCAAAAGCTACGCATGAAACTTGAATTTTGTCTTAATTACTATGCTTTTAATTGAGACTCTTAAAAAAACTGCTCATATTTGACTATCCGTCTCTCGGTCCGCTTAAGGAGATCTTGAAAATACAAACCCTATTTAGCTCTAACCGCCGACCGAGGCGACTGTGTATACATCCGCCTGGCGGTCGTTTCTTAAAACTTTTCTACGTCGGAAGGAGTGACTAATACGCTTCTAGTCAATAGAACAAATTTGGAAATGGCTTCGACTGATCTACAACAGTGAAAAAAACTAATAATAAAAAGTAAATAGATAAACTACATTATTTTGCATGATCGAAGGCATTCCCTCTTGCCTAAGGTACCCCCTCTTGACTGTAATTCGTTACTGCCTCAATCAAAATGTAACGGCTTTCATTACTTTATGCTAAAGAATGCCCTTTCGGGTCAATCAGTGTACTTTTAATCGAAACTCTTAAAAAATTTGTTCATGCTTGGCTGTCCGTCTCTCCTTCCGCTCGAGGAAGTGCCGCAAAATGCGAAAGCTGCGCTTATAAAACTGGAAAATTAATGCACTGTTAGCTGATAGTCGCCAAAGAGTTATTTATATTTAGCTAACCGCCGGCCGTTTCGATGGCGTATACTTCTGCCTAACAGTTGTTTCTTAAAACTTTTCTATGATCGATCTACAAGAATGAAAAAACAAAGACTCCCCCCACAGCAAAAAAAAAATAAATGGGGACCTCCCATAGACATCGTGGCTCGAAGGAGACCATTCATAGTCAGGTCGGGTAAGTTAGGTAACGTCCGTCCGTGTGCTTGTTAAAGGGTGAGTACGTGCTGTTCTTTTAGTTGTAACTGTCTGAGGAGTGTCAATGAGCCAAAAAAATATAGAATCCCTCCCACATCTCACGAATTAGGCAGCTCAGCAAAGGCAAGCACATCGATCTCATACGTCTCCAATCCTCCTAAAGTGACACTGGATAGAGACAGTATGCGTTGCAAAAACTAAAAAAAATATATAAACAAAATGCTTGCATCCGACTCTGTATAAAGCACTTGTCAGCCTGCAATTCCTTACGAAGTTACCTGAGTTTCATGTGTATGACGTACTACCTTGACCGCCACGTAAGGTCTTTAATAATATCCTTATGTGTAAAGACAAAGAGTCTTCTTATTACAAGAGATAGCAATTTTTTCTCTATGTCATTACCTCAAGACGTAACAAATGATCGAAGAATCGCGCCGTTATGCCTTTAGTAAGCCCCCATGACTTTTAAATTAAATATTGAAAGACAAATGAACGAACCTTGACTTGACAGAGTTTTATATGCAAGGTTTTTGTCAAGCAAATCTCCGTCGCCACGCGTGCTACTCTGCATGAAGGCTCTTTATATTATTTATTATAAATAAAAATTAGTGCAAAATTATTTAAGCTTCAAAATAATTATAAAAATTAAAAATCATAAACAAATTATAAAGAAAAAACTTAATTATCTTAAAAATATTGAAATCTTTGTGCAGTTTTTGTTATTGTAATAATTTTTGTAAAAAAAAAGAAAAATGCAGTGAAAAATCTTCACAGATTAGGTTTAAGTGAAATGAGCAAAAACAAAAAGAAAAAATCGTGTTAATAAATGATATGAAATGAGTGTATGACGACAAGCATTTATGTGCAAATGCGAAACAAATAAATTATTACAAAACGATATTTAAAGAATATTTTTAATGTTTTTTTTTTTTTTATTGTAAGCCTTTTAACTCTCATAGCGCTTACTGGTCGAAGCACGGATGTGAAAATCTTCGCATGTGTACGCGATGAGTAACAACTAAAGATTAAACAAAAAAGTAATCATAGTGAAGGGCGAAAAAATTTGAACGGAATTTTATGACCTCTTGTCTTAGGGTCTGGTTGACTTCTTTGGAAAATGCGCATTTAATGAACTGTGTTGCAAAAATTTAACAATGACGAGAATACTCGTCATACACAAAGTACAATAGACTATGAAGGTGACAAACTCACATACACACATTCCGAAAGTAAACTATTATGGCAAACGCACATTCATAATGATAAAATCTTATGAGGAAATCCGACAAGGATGAATGGACGGATCATGACGTACATATATTCTTCATATGCAGTTAACATTTACACACATTTGGGGGATTTTAGGATGGATTGGAATTGAAATTCAGAGCAGGGGTCGGCAACCTATGACCCGCGAGTCACCGAATGACCCTCTTTAAGTTCGAAAATAAAGTATAATATATAAAAATAAATTATAAAATATAAAAACTGAAAACTCACAAGTTTATATTCATCTTGAAAGGCCTTACTATAAACCAGACTTGACTAAATTGACATCACAAGCCCATCATTTATTATTATTAGCTAACAGACTGTTTTAATACGAAAATATATCTGACCCAGACATAGCTTAAATAGTCACATTGTAGTTGATTTCGACCCGCGGCCAAAAAAGGTTGCCGATCCCTGGTCTCTAGAGTCCCTAGAGTCTGACGAGCGCCAACAACTACACCATGCCTAGCATTGTGGTCAATTCTTTTTTCCCGCTTCATTAGGCCCAACTGGGGAGAAGCAAAAAAACCAAAAAAAAAAATATGAAGCTGGTTAAAGCGTACTAGGCTAGGGCCTAGCTTTTTTACTCCGTCTCTTCGTGAAGGTGGTTTGAGATATTTATAACTAAAACTATTCGGCTTCCGTTTGGCGACTTGATCTGATATTTTCTTTAGTAAATAACTTAGATTTTAAATTTAGAGAATAAAAGGTTAAAAATTAAACTTTTTTAAAGCATACTAGGCTAAGTCCTAGAGTTTTTTTTGGTCAGTCCCTTCGCGAAGTGGCTCGAGAAATTTATAACTAAAACTATTCGACTTCCGTTTGGCGACTTGATCTGATATTTTCTTTAGAAAATAACTTAGATATTAAACTAAGAGAATAAGAGGCTAAAAGTTAAGTCTGTTTAAAGCGTACTTGGCTAGGACCTAGGGCATTTTTTACTCCGTCCCTTCGTGAAGGTGGTTCGTGATATTTATAACTAAAACTATTCGGCTCCCGTTTGGCGGTTTGATTTGATATTTTCTTTAGAATATAACTTAGATTTTAAACCTATAGAGTAAGAGGCTAAATGTGAAGCTTATTTAACCCATACTAGGCTAAGGCCTAAAGTATTTTTTAGTCAGTCCTTTCGTGAAGTGACTCTAAACTAAAACTATGCAGGTCCTTTTTGGCGATTTGTTTTTTCTTTAGCAAACAACTTAGATATTAAACTAAGAGAATGCGAGGCTAAGTGTTAAAGTTATATTCCGGGCGTAGTATTCATCGCCTTGTGGCGCATTATGCAAGGGCTGTTGTTTTTATTTTTTTGTTTTTATTTGTTTATTACGTGTAGATTCAGTTTGCACAAACTTAGATAAAATCCAACGCCGTGAAGCCGTGCTTGTCTTACCTATCAATCCAAACCTCTATAGACTCTCTGCCAAGTCGTTTAAAAACGAAACTCTGCCAAAGGTTGTCAACCAAAACTAACCTCATAATCCTTAATACTTCAGATGATTTAAAGCAATATTTGCAGAGATCATTGCACTTTATCGTGATACCTGATCTCTAGGTCTTAGATATGATATGGTAGGGTAAAGGTGGGCAACTACTACACGTTGGAAATTTTGCTCATTAATATAATGATTAATTAAAGCATTTATTAATGTAATAAAATTTCTTTCTATTAAATTGTGATTTAAATTGTGGTGTATTGATGCTGCCGCCGTATGAACGATAAGAGAAGTCTGATACCCACCCATACCCAGACATGCAGAAACACACGTTATTAAGACAAGACCTTTTCATTACTCTTACTACTAATGCAAATACTAGCGCAGAATAAAAAAATAAAAAGATAAACGCGAGACATGCTCTTAACTCGTAAATTTTAAATTCAACCCTAAAACCCATAACGTTAACGTAACGTATTTGAATAAATAACAACAACAACAACAACAACAACAATGTACCATCATATGCATAACCAACAGTGGAAGTGTTTGTTTGTATCAACAGTCAGCTCAACCAGCCACCCATTTGGAGGATGAAATGTGGAAGAAGTGGAAAAGTAAAACCCGTAGCTTGTAATGTCATCTTAAAAAAGGGGTCGCAGGTGCAGAATTTTTTATTCTTGCTCGCCTTTTTTTTTTTGTGTATTTTTGGAAAGCTATAAGAGCTTCAGCCTGTATCGCCTGTAATGGCGTTTTTTTTTTTTTTTTTTTTTTTTTTTTTTAATATTAAATGACAAAAAAAGCGAAAGCATATGCAAATGACTACAGAGAGTCAAAGTCAATTTTTTAGCTAAGGGTGGTTTTTTTCACAATTTTCTTCTTGTTTTTCTTCATTTTTCATTCTACAGCTTTGACTATAGAGGAAAAGGATTCTTCTTTTTTTTTTAGCGCGCGCATATTTCTCTTGGTGTTGTTGTTGTTTTTTTGTTTTTGTTTTTGCTTAAAATATTTGAACTTTCGAAAAGAACTCACGGTAGCTGTTGTCGTTGTTGTTGTTTTTATATTGTTTGGAGAAAAAAAAGTACACTTGAAGTTCTTGTCTTGTTGTTTTCCCGTTCATGTTTTCCCCTTGCTCGCCTCTCACACCCGCTTCACTCTTTTATTATACATTACAACTAATAATATGACTACTGATGCTATTGCTGGCGTCGCCGTCGCCGTCGCCGTCG
>KK502573.1:92069-148479 GCA_000688735.1 Glossina austeni
ATATATATATATATATATATATATATGTATTGGAGTTGTAATGAAAAAGCGACCGCGTGTGAGTGAGGTAGCAGTGAAAATCAAAATATATGGATACTGAAGACCTAAATACAATGGAAACGATAGCATGGGGGGAGTGAGGGGCACAGCAGAAAATGAAAAATATCATTGCATTAGCAGTGATGAAAATTGCTGAAGAAACATTAAAATGGAACGCGACTGACGAGAAAATCGATTAAAATGGAAAAAAAAATTAAAAATAAAAATTTAATGATAAATTGCGAAAAGAAATCGAACAAAACCCACCATCACGTGTTCATGTAGGCAACAACCGAAGAAATAGATTGACATTTAAATACAATACAAGTGTCGGAAAGAAAATTCAGACGATCGCCCCACTTAACTACGGAAGAGAGTAGAGAAACGCAAGAGACATAAATCAAGGGCCAATAGGTTTTTTGTTATGTCTCACCTGACGTCAATAATAGAAATTTTACAAGCGAGTCAACAAAAATACTTTAAAAGATCTTATCTGCAAGATACAAGGCAAGGTGGCGAGACAAGGCTAACAATTACGGGAACAGGCATTATCCCTACCGTAAAGCAGACTTTGCTACTTTGCATATGAACCGGAATCCTTCACGCCTAAAGGTTACCCTTGAACATTTCGTGTTGAGCTAATAAACGTGATTTCCTTTACCCCCGGATGCACTTTAAACGAGCTTTCATTAATTTCGTATTCATTTTCATTCCCCACTTTTATGTTTCACTTAATTTAAACTCTTTCATGGCAATGTAAAGCGAGCTGCAGGACTTCGCTTTGCTATTACAAAACAATTCGAAATCGTTTCAAAATACTCTTGAAATAGCAATTATTGCCAAGGATTTCATAACCGTCCGTTTATTATGAAACTAAGTACTGGTCGGATAGATGTCTGAATATTCCATTCTTCACTTACTTTCGCTTGTAAGAGAAGTAAGTCGACAACACCTAAAAACGGTTGCAGGTAGTGTAGCTATCGTCTTATTTCTATGGTTTGGTAACTCGAAGCCTGCCACGCCAAGCAACTCCACGCGCAAAAATAGAGCAGAAAAAGGTGAAAATAACTTTATTCTTCCTTGCAAAACTCTTATGGATTTTGTAACTAATAGGTTTTCTCCCTTACATGAGGACTTTCAAAAAGCTTGTAATTGCTCCTTTTTCTTTCTTTTTTTTTTTAAACATAAAAAGAAAAGAGAGTGGTGGGAGGCTAACCGACATCCTTGCTTAATAGCTGATTAGCTCTGCATCTAAAAGCTAAAGCTGCAACTAAGAGGCATTTTACTTTCCCAACAACCGAAGTTTGCGTGGTGAACGCGTTTTAATTTGTTATGCTTTCTAAACAGGAGTAAAAAAAAAAAACGAAGGGATTTTCATATATCTCAGGCAAATGTAGGACAAATTAACAAAAACTCAACATTGCCAATACAAACCAGTTTTGATGACGCTACCAACAAAAAGCATTGCGAATTTTCTGTAACACATTGATTTACTATCGCAAATAGAAAAAGCAATAGTGACAACAGACGTACAAGGATTTTGCATATTGCTCGGCATTGTGTACGAACGTATACAATAATATATGTCTAGCATGCAGAATGCATGTGTTTTTAAGCGCGCAAAATTTTCTTCATCTTCTTCTTCTTCTTCTTCTTCTTTCTAGTGCCGGGCAAGTTTTCTCTTTAGACATTTTTGTATATATATATATATTGTAGTATGTATTGTTACATGTGGAATTGTATAATAACTGAAAGAGAAAGTTAATGTCTATTGTGTTGTTGCTTGAGAATATTTATATATATGCACACGTGCATGTTGCTGAGGAGGAAAGATCAACGACATTTCTTTAAATTGGGCAAATTACAACAACTCGTATGGCCCTAATAAATATTAAAAGTTCTTTTTTACTTATTTTTATAAACACGAAGGATGCACGAAGGATTAGTTGCCTCGACTAGTCAGTCAGTAGATCGGTCAGTTATAATCTTTTATTTCTTCATATTTAGCATGTGTATGACATCTTTGGGAAATCTTATAAATTTGGCGACACTCATGTTCACTTCACGGTCCAACTAATCTCCGGATGTGTACTATCTCGGCAGCTTTCTTCACGTATGTGCCTAATGTAGCTTTAGTCTATTTTCAATAACTCTTGCAATTTTTTTTCAATCCTCTTTCATTCATTCCACACATAAGTTGTCCCTAATTACTTGTAAAGGATGCAACAAAACTTGATGCCATCGCTTTCAACTTCTACGCAAACGAGGGCAGCAATATTTTCTTAATCCTAATAACAACAACAGCAACAGCGATGCCGGCAGCTAAAAGTAATCCTCCTCAGAGTACTTCCTACAAATCAAATACAAAACCGGTAATCAATGCAAAAAGTTCTCCAATCATTATTAAGCGAAGATGTTGTTCAATTAAGGCGAGAATTGTTTGCTAGTCTTCGCCATATTTTCCCGTCACTCCGTACTCGTAAGTAATCGTAAAATAATATCATTATCTTGTCTTAAACATTATGAAGCTAGCATTTTAGGCGAATAGTTAATGCAGGGTACGTTTGCATTGCACTATTGTAACGAGAGTGAAGAGATGGTAAGAGATACTCCTCGATGAAGACACGTGTTGTTATCAAAAATACTGATTAGGAGAGCAAAAGCATGTATGTAGCGTGTGCTCGTATTTGACGCGCCTAATTCAAAGTAATATTTTCATATCCATCACCGAAGGATGGGGGATATATTCATTTTGTCAAAACGTTTGCAACGCCCAGAAGGAAGATTCAGATACTCCACAAAGTACATATATTCTAGATCAGAATCAAATTTTGTCTGTCCGTCTTTCCGCCCGTCCATTTGTCCGACTGTCCATCTGTCCGACTGTCCATCTGTCCGACTGTCCATCTGTCCGCCTGTCCATCTGTCCGACTGTCCATCTGTCCGACTATCCGCCTGTCCGACTGTCCGAATGTCCGTCTGTATAATGTCTGCTGTAAATATTGTCCTGGCCGCAAACATAAAGCGTTCGGCTTCGAATTTGACATAAACCTTGACCTTGAAAATCAGCCACATCCATCGATCGATCGAAGAACATACCCACAGTAACACGTAAACTAAGAACACGTCAGTTTTTCAAAAGTAATAGTAAATTTGAACGCATATTCTATGGGCGATGCTGTCGTATCTATATAAAAATGGAAAAAATCTGACCACGCCTACCCAATAGTATAGTGTATAAAACTGTAATTTTTTTCAATACCTTTATAAGGCGCAAAAAAAAGCTTCAAAGTTCCCTTAAAGTAAATAAATTCTTGGCTAGTTTCAAATTTGGAATCACCTAAGCATGTCCGTCTGTCCGCGTGCCTATCTGTCCGCCTAGCCAACTGTGTAGTATTTGTGGTAAACATTTTCCCGTTAGCGAAAATGAAGACATCGCCTGCAAACTTTTCCAAGGACACGACTACAATGCCTATGCGAGAAAAACTTTTAGTTTGAAAATAGAAAAAATCAGCCGCGCCCGCTCCATATTATGGAAACACATGAAAATTTAATTCTTTTAACTTTTTTGTCGCGTTTGGGATAACGCTGATGGATGTAAAAGATTCGTTCACGGCCGAATATAATTTTTTTTACTTCTCTTACTTTTAAGACAGCGGGTGTGCTGATTAATTTCTTTCTTCTTTGAAGAAACTGCAACCTGATGTAGTGTTGCACTTTTCTTCTTTTCCCGCATAAATAAATGAAAAATTAATTTTGTTTTAATTTTATTTTCATTTTATTTAAAATATTATTAGCACAAATGTTTGGTGGAATAAATTTTTAAATTAAAAAATTAATTTATTTGTAATAAATAAAATTGATCCTCTTAAGGCTGATGGTCTGAAAAAGCTATAATGCAATGAAATCAGACTTTCGAAGAGAGAAACTCAGCCCATAAAAGCGCTTAACTAAGTTCTTGTTTATTTATTATTATAATTTACATAGACAAAGAGATAAATTCTAGGGCTAGAAGTAGGATGAGGACGAGCAGCTAAGACTATCGGCTTCTCGTTGTTTTTTTTTAAGTTAAGCTTAAGTAGTTGGCTGAACGGGGGTTTTGTTTACCTTCCTTGTAAACTTGAGAAGAAACAACATGAAGACTCTTACGCGCTGTTAGACAATTCCAAACACTTTGTCCAAGTTGTTGCAAGTTTTTTTTTTTGGAGACCTGTAAATAAATAAATATATATAAATAATATGTTTGTGATTATAAATTTTTATTCACATTTTATGTAAATAAAAAAAGACAAGAAAATTTTTTTGCTTCTCCCGGGTTATTACGCACAAATATTACAAGTAAACTGCGCATTCGGACATAGCACGACCTTGACGGTCTTCATAGTAGTGGTGATTAAAGGACAACTGAACTTCTTTTAAAAATGACCGCAACGGAAATATATATATATATATAAGATTTTAAAAGATTATATGTCAAGGACTAAAGGATTATATGGCAAAAAAGTCAGACAAAAGCAAGATATGATGAAAAATTTCGAGGCGGTACGAGCTCATTTGCATCCAAGATATCGCAAAGCTAGCGAAGATAATCTAAATAGTGTTTCAGCTTTACAATAGAAGTAGAAAGTCGTTCTTAACGTCGTTAGTAAAAATTGATTATATGAGTTTCCAGCTTAGGAAGATTTAATGTTTTTTGGGATAGCGCTGTAGCAAACCTTACGTAAGAAATATATTGCTAAGCATAATTAAAGCAACCCCACCAGGACAGGTAGGTGTTTACGAATGTCCGAGATTTCGAAGGGATATTTTCTCGCTTTAAGGAAAGCTTTTCTTTTTGTAAGAAAAGTAGGCCTTATTTTAATTAGACGAAAGGAGAAGTCATCCCCCGGGCGAATCTCGCATGAATCGAAATTAAAAAAACATGCTACCAGATACTATGGCCCACTAGCATGCGAAATACAAACAATAATCGAGCCAAGTATCAATTTCAGCAAAAAAAAAACAAAAAAAACAAAAAGGGAAAAGAATAAAAAAATGAAATATTGAGAAAGGTCATCATCGAACATATCATATGTAAATTTCGCAAATTTTGCACCAGAAACCCTCAAATGTGGGAGGAAGAATGAAAATGTATTTACATTAGACGTATGTGAAGTTTAAAAGCTTAAAAACCACAAATCACTGACAATTGCAACAGTTGGCAGCGAGATATGTGTGAGGATAAAAACCACAACCAGTTAGTCACCGTATAAATGTTCACGTATGCCATATATGCAAAGGATATCCCACCCCCTTCCACCCGGGCAAAAAAGCTCTCCCTCACATATCGTTCATGAATGCATAAGAAACGTATGTGGGCCATTACACACATGTAAGTGAATGTAAACGGTAAACCATGAATGAATGATATACACATCCACACCATGTATTAACCCATTAGTAGGCATGAAAGAATTTCAAAACTGCGTACAAAACAACATAGGGTTGAGAGTAGTAACACACATATCAGGAAAATGGCATTTTTTTTACTTTTTGCGAGTGTTTTTAGGCATATGCAAAAATACATTTGTTTAAGATATTTTGCGGAAAAATCTGACAAACACACCACCAGAAAACGTTGACATGTGTTTGCAAACAGATTTGCTTTGAAACGTTAATAGCTTTTTTATTAGTTTCTATCGTTTCCAAATAGTCAAAATTTGGGTTCTGGTTTTTTTTTGTTTTTTTTTTGACAAAAAAAGGACAAAATATAAAATAACTTTAGAGTTTTTTTTTTCTCGCTCGGTTTTAGTCTCTTGGGAGCAAAGCTTCATAAAGGTGAAAATTTAAAAGCAAGAAAAATTTTCTAATCGCCCTTCGGCGAATTTTAGATACCTTCACTTTAAGCATGTGTGTTAAGTAGCAGAGTATCATCAGTTTGCACGTTTAGTAGTGCGGGTAGTCATGTTGTGGCACGACCACTAAGGTGTTGCCGTTTAGATTCTTTCTAAGAGCCTACGTTGATGGTTTTCCTTTCTTTTCATTCTTTAATACATTTACAGCAAACACTTCCACCGCCTTCTTTCTCTCGCTTAAAAACTCTTCAACGTATACCGCTACCTTTTTGGTTAAACTTTACATGGATTTCTTTTTAGGTTCATCGAAAACGGTCTTTGCAGACTTGGATTTCTTTTCTTCCATATTTGTTAAGCCTGAGAGGGACTGACATGGCTTCTAATTCAGACTTTTAAGCTAACAAGCTTTATATATACTCGCATACATGGAAAGACTAGCAATTTAAAAGTTTGCTTTTTCTATACATGCTTAGGTAGTAGTGGACATCAAGCTTTCATTGAAAGTCGTGCACACGAAGTCTCGATTTCCCCAATCTTCTAACTATTAGGGAAGGGGGCGGGGGGCTGTGTTGCAACATATTCATAGCAACACTGCCGATGAGGAAATAGATAAATAATCTGCTCAGAGGCTCTCTCTCTCTGGTTCTGTCTCTTATTCAACCATTACCTTAAGTCTTAAAGGTTTGGCGCCAGGGACAGCAATGAATGTCATAAAACACAATCTCTTTCGTTCGTACAATCAACAGAAGTCCACAGATTCTATGACTGATGTTTCTGACTAGACGAAGCAAACGTAATGATGAACTCAGCATACCTACAACTTTCGGTAAAGTAGATAAGAATCATTTACTATTTTTCATATGTGGAAGGAAATCAAGGATATTTTTATTTTTCTATTTGTAAAATCGTGTGAAATCTGCCAAAAATTTTGTGATACATTTGCGTATCTTTCCCTCATGTGCGAGATGGGCGGTGAGAGACAATCATGGCTGGAAGTGTGGGATCTTTTTGTTTTTTTTTTTTTGGCTTTTTTCCCTCAATATTTAAAGAAGGGGAGTTAAAGTTTGCAAACACTACACATATGGAGGCTTCTAGTCATGTGCGTATGTGTGAGTGTCATAGTAGGTTAATAGGAAATGCTTATAACATCGAATTGATTGTTTTGTATTTGTTAAGTTGTCTGTGTGTCAAGTGTTTAATGTTATCTTAACGTAATCATTATTTTGTTAACACTGAATATTTTTAACGTTTAGTATTTACATATATTCAAGCGCACAAACACACACGCACACACAACGCCTAAATGTATGTAGTTTTTCTTCCTTTTTTTTGTTTTTTTTTTTTTTTTTTTTTGAAGTTTTATGTGATATTTTATTAGATGATGAAGAATAATGCTTAGGCAAAGTTGATGGTTAAGATGATGGGGAAGTGCATGAGAAATTGTGTGTAATTTTTCAGGAAATTTGTGAAAGCATAACAAAATGCAATGACAAAAATTTTTGTTGTTGGCAAAATCTGTTAGAAGAAACGTAAATTTGATCTCCCTGTTCTATTGATTTGAATCTGTCGGTTCCATAATAAAAACAGAAGCCCAAATAATTGCGTGGACATGCAAGAAAGATTTCATTTGAGTAGAGTAATGGGCCATTCTTTCATTGCTTTAAGTGTCCGAGTTAATGTTTACATGATTGGTTGATCATCGAAAGCATTTTTTTTTTTTTTTGGATACAGTGGATAGATTTTATTGCCATATGAAACCCCTTTTGGAAGATCAGTTGTGGTGTCAGCTTAAACACGGCGCTTGGACAGTTGCCGCATTCTCATCTAGTAGATTATGGGACATCGTGCCCGTTGAGGCATGTGTTAGAAACTTTTTTATATGCAAAATCGTCGAATCAGAGAAGGAAAAGCGTTAATCGGACTTCTTCGCTTCTGTCCTAGTGATCATAAACCGAGTAAATGCGGACACGAGAAGATCAGAGAGAGTAAATAACATTCACGAAAGCTAAAAGTTTTCTTGGCTTGGAGGACTATCGTGAACGGCAGCGAGGTTGCTCTCAGACCGGGCGTCCTATGCCACGAGCACCGATGTGGATCTAATTCTCTCAAGGTTCCGCAATTATACACACATCGTCCGGTTCTCCGTTAACTAATGATAAGTCTCACCTATCGTTCATACGTTAGTCACGTACCCATTCTGTGGGTGAAAATTTTCCGCCAAGATGGTATATATCACTAAAGGTAACATCGCTAGTCGTAAAAACTAAAATGGAAACTTGAAATTTTTCAAGTACAAAGTGCTGTCGTTGCAGAAGAGAAAATCAAAAGATAAGCGCGATGTGCGTAAAAAGCCTCGCATAACAGAAAAAATTTCGAAAACAAACCAAAATTTATTTACTTATTTTTCCGAAATATTTCGAGTATAGAACGCAGTCCATTACAAGTCCATCTTATACTAAACGAACTGTTAAACTGTATTTGCGAGCGGTTCGACCAAATCTCCCATCCACTCTAAAGTTATTTTCATTGCAAAAAGACATAATCTCGGGAAACTGTTTTCGATCAAAAGGAATTGTCACCGGGTTATGCTTCGCAATAAGATGCAATCAAATTTTACATGTTGTGCCTACGATGCTGTGTTCTTTCAAATATAAAGAACTATGGAATAGAGAGGCTTTAGCAGTTTCCTAAAGCTTTCTAAACAATTTATCTGTGATTTTATTTGTTTGAGAAATTGCACGATAAGCTCGTTAAGTTCCATTATCGCCGTTTCATTCGGAGATAATTAAGAGCTAATGGAAATTTTTCTTTGCTGAACTGACGAAAATTTATTTACAAAATATTTAGTTAACCAATACTTCATTGAAAATTCATTTCGTTTTCATTAATCGCTGGTGATTTTCAGGTACTCGAACATCAAATATTATGTTAACCAAAGAAAGATGTTTTTTTTTTTGTGGGAGTCTCTGCACCTGTACCTGTATTTTTAATGTAATTACCATCGATATCAAGAAGGATTTTTCCAAAACCAAATTTGAAGCCATAAAATGTCGGCGCCGTCTTTCTATCTTCCTCTTGTACATACTTTCAGGTTAAAAGTGCAGTGCAATTACGGGTTAAATTGTCTATAAAGAAGGCAGACATATAATTACGCAGTGCAATGTAATGTAAAGCAACCGCCAAAAAAGGAATTCAATGCAAATTTAGAATTTTTATGAACATTTTGTTGCCAATAAACAACTCTTGGTATAGACAGAACTTGTCAATTTTTAATTAAATGTTTTGTTAATTTATTAATTATTGCTGTTAGTGGCAAAACCAACTTCAACAAGTAAAAAAATTACATTCGGTTAAAAAAATGTTAAGTCGATAGCTTCACTTTTGTGCCGATAGATACTAAGATCTTTACAACAGATATTACAAGGCCGGACAGACGGACATGCTTAAAAAGATTTAGAAATTGATGCTGATCAAGAATATATGCACTATGGGGATTTCTAAAGCTTCCTTCTTGGCGTTCCAAACATTTTGAGAAAACGAACACATCTCTCATCCTGATCTCGTGAAATGTAAGTTATCTGTGAGGGTTACCTTTCTTTAAAGGACGTTTTGAAAATAGCGAAGATTGCGTTCGCTAGTCAACATAAGGATTTATGTGTTGCATGTGGAATCGGGACTGCATCCGAAAGAACATTTACTTTAAGGTCACCGAAAGTTGCAGGCGTATGAAGCAGCATATGATTGCGAAACCAATTATTCATATCCGTCTGTTTGTTGGTTAGTCAGATATACAACACTTTTGTTGGTCTCAGTCGGAAACGTACGCTTAGTACACAACACCCGAGTAGAAGAAGCTATAGTTTGACTGTTTCCGAGAGATGAAGTAACGCCGCGTTAGAAAAGCTTCTTTGATACACCAACAACGGATATGTTCCTGGCGAAATGTTTTCCTAGTCCAGTTAATTTTGCATTTTTCTTGTATTAACGATTCTTGGAAATATTAGTTAAAATGAGCGAAGTTGCGAAAATGCAGATAAGACGGAAGATCAACATTGACAGCGTGAAGTTCATGTCACATGCTTGGCACGCCTTAAGATCATTTAAACAGCACTGCAAAAAGCGAACATGCGGCCCGTTCTAAAGCAAGCCAACTATAGGGAGGTATCTGTGGTCGCCTTTATTTTTGGAAATATATATGAAAATCATACCAAAGTTCAATGGGCCTATGGGCAAGTAAAACATCCCTAAAATCATCATCTAAAATTCCCCTCAACATGGATATAAATACACACATGCACATACATTTCATTATTCTTTAACTTTACATGAAATATGTCAAGACTTGATGTCAATATATTGAAAAAGTGTACAGAAGGAGGCTAAACGCAAGGCAGCTAAGCCATATTTCTCTACTATTAAGCTCATGTGGTCGGTCTGCTTTGTTTTCTAACGCTTTATAAAATAACTTATTATCCCGGTTTCTTATCTGCTTTGATCTAAGTAATGGTTGCGTAATTTCATTACCACATACTGCAGAGCTAACATAAAGCGATAGATGAACCATTTCTGACCTTTAACTTTTAGATTATTAATAAGAATCAAAGAATACAATGGTACTGAGGCTGGATCTACGCAACGCACAAGAACGTAATTAAATTTTCTAATGTAATGCATTAGATGCAAGAGTAAGAGAATGCTTTCATTCATTTATTTCAGATTTATTGTGAAAAGGCTTAAATTTAATAAATTAATAATAAAAGAAATATAAATATAATCTCTTGGCCATTCACTCTCTTCCACTCCAGCCATTCTCTCTGCTTAGCTCAGCAAAATTGTGTGTGTGTGGGTGTGTGGGTGTGTGCGTGTGTGGGTGTTTAGGTAAAGACATCAAACAAGAGCGTGTACTTTTGCTTCTTGTTCTTCTTCTTCTTGTTCTTTTTGTTCTTCTACGCTTCGCAACAAATCCTCAAAGGATAACATTACGTTTGTTGGTGGTTACGGCGACGGTGGTGCTTATGATGATGATGACGGCATATGATGGCATAAAATTTCATTTTTACACTCATAAACTTAATTAGAATGTGCTTACAAAGCAAGTAACAAAAGAAATGAAAAGGAATAAGGAAAAGTGGAATTACAGGCTGACGGTAGAGACGTACGGTAGAAACATAAGAAGCATAACAAGTGTGTACTCAAGCTTTAATTACAATGGCGTTGAATTATATTTGCAAAGCGAAGGGAACGCGGCTACCACTCTAATAATACGAAGATATAAAAAAATATGAATAAGCAAGAAAACCAACCGTATAGGCATTCCAATGAATCCTAGATACCCAACATTAAAAATCACTTGGATAATAATTTTTAATTGCGGTCGTGTCAGTTTGCAAAAAAAAAAAATTTAAATCATTTCATTCGATAGTGCAGATGTACTTAGCATGGGCGTGCTATTTTGATTCGCGAATGCGACCCTAAAGCATACG
This sequence comes from Glossina austeni, assembly GCA_000688735.1. Lineage (NCBI taxonomy): Eukaryota > Metazoa > Arthropoda > Insecta > Diptera > Glossinidae > Glossina > Glossina austeni. Next base: position 103,426 of record KK502573.1, read on the forward strand.
TGCGAAGTTTCAATTTTCTTTATAAACATTTAAGGCCTGCGAACTATCGAAAATAAACGGACGGACTTAGCGACATACTAGAATCTTTTATGGGCATCTCTAAGGAATGACAAAAGGAATGACAAGGTTTGTCTACCTCCTTGTTTTGCCGTTAAGCATGAATTCGAATAAAGCGAAATATAAGGAAACAAAGGTCTCCGACCAAGCAGCGCAAACTCCACCAAAACATGTCTTTTACGTTTCAATATTCATTATTAAATGGCGGGCGGCGTAGTTAATGGGCGAATATTAAATTATGCACAAACATAGCTAACGCACACACACCCGCTCATTATCTTGTTTGTTTTAATGGCTTAAAACAACGGAAATGAAAATGAAGGATACGGTGGCAAACCGCAACGTATCACTCGAATAACAAAAGATAATTGTAATGAAAAGAAACTGAACAGAAGACCCTCAACACTTTTTTTTCAACGTCTTATTTCATTCTCATTCATTCGTCTTTAAATTATTCATAAATATGTAGTTGATATGGCCAAAGGATATCAGACACTGTTGTCATACGCTAATGATTAACTCTCCCACTCTTTTATTTATCTTTATATTCTTTTAGGCACAGTTTTGTTGTTGTTTTTCTTTTCTTTGCACATCAAAAAGCATTAATTGCAAAATGTGCCATGTCTGTCCTTCGTTCATTTTGTGAATTCAATTCTTATTCTCTTAAAGGCATTCAAGGTTTGTGTCTCCATGTCGATGCCTTGTCAGCCATTATTATTATAAACGAGTTCGTTTTTCCCTTTGCTTATGATTGTTAAGAAAAAGAAGAAGAAGACGAAAATAAATGCAAGAACACCAAAAAGGATAAAAATAACAACGTCATTAAGTATTATAATCTTTAGTTTTTATGATAGAATGGCAGAAATGTCGCAGCAAAACAGTGTGACACAAAATTGTTTACGAAAACTTATTTCCTATATATATATACACCAACTGAAGCCGCTGTGTGACGTTTACCACAACAACTATTACTTTACCGATTCGATATAATTCCAATTTACCGAATAGAAAAGCGAAATTCTAAGCCAACCGATAACTTAATCATCCATTGTCGAAAAAGTCTTGTCGCGAGTGTAAAAATATTAAATTCATGTGACCGTTAAGCGATGTGTTTAGTATTTTTGTCAAGTCTTCGAGCTAAGTAAAGTAAATTTTGATTTAATTTCGCATGGCGTTGATTTTCTTATCACTGAAAGACGAGTGGACGAACGGACGAACTGTTAGGATCTGAATCCTACATTGATGTGTACACCTTGTGGACTGTTCGAATTCTCCGGGGAGCGAAACTATGGGATCCCCTGGTTTACCCATAGATGTGCCGAAACTTTCACCTCTTCGTTGTGCTCCCTATAAAATATTTTCTGCTGCATTATGGCTCTCTTTGGCTTTTTCCTGTTATGGCTTTCTTCTTGAGAGTCGCACAGTCAATGGCAAAGAAAGGTTTAAGGCTTTCTATCTATAACCTAGCGATAGGTTTTTCTCATTGGAAGCGGGAGGGGTCTAGTCGGAAGGGGCTTCTTTTCTAAGTTGAAAAGGAGCATTTCTTTCTCTATATGGTACTCTTGGTGGAGGTCATCTAATGATGATGACCAGCGATATCAAGTGGGCTGGAGCACAGCTGGGTGTGTGTGCTGTGCGACGACAACCTTGGAAGCATTTTATTTCCCTTGAGAAAGGATAGTTAGGATTGGCCGTCCGGGACGTGTGGATAGTCCACAGGCAAGTTTGGCTGCGGCCGCGTACTGTATGAGATCACCCAAAGCTATATAGCTTGGTGTAAGTTCAGGTTTGAACGATAAACCAAGAAGTCAAAGGGTGTCCACGGGAGTCAGGTTGCCCAAAGTAGGATTGCTCCGGCAGGAAGATGCACACTACCCATCGGAATGCCGGAGAATGCCTTCTTGCCTGTCTGCTGGGTACGGCCCTTCAGGGAGTATTCGTGGTGGCTGTGGTTACCCCAAAGAGGTGCCTCGACGCAGACCACTAAGCGAGAATTTGGCCCACACCCATTTTCTACTGCGGTACTTCAGGGTAGCGAGGCCCCCTTCANTGTAATAGGGAAATAAATTATAAAATTTTAGTTAAAAAAAAATCATCATCATCTTCATCATCGTCAACATCAACATCGTCGTTAAAATGTCTCAAGTATGCTTATTTATGTGAAGCTATAATTTGTATATGAATTTTTTCTTAAAATTCAATTTTTTTTATTTTTTATTTTTATTTTTTTTTTTTTCTCTTTAAACTTTCTTTTAATGAATCAACCTTCTTGCAAATAAAAAAAAAAAAAAATTTGCTTACTTTTTTTTTTTTTTAGATTAAACAACTCATTCGCTCGGCGCTTCCTTTTAGTCAGTTTTTTCTTTATTTCTTTTCTTTGATTTTTTTATTTTTATTTTTCTTTTTGCTTTTTCTGTAACAGTCTTTCTTAGTCTCATCAGAAGGCACGTCATCATCATCACATCTACTTGACGTTGTTAATTTAATTTTTTTCTTGGTTTTTTATTTTTTTTCAATCTTCTTAGCATATACGTCTTCAGCAAACAGTCACTGACTGAGACAGTAAAGCAGTTTGCCATACGTTTTAACTTTAACCCACCCAGCGGGTATAGTCGGAAAGAAAGTATATATAGAAAAAGGATTCATTAAAAATTTGTCTTGATACGCTTACAGACTTGTTTTCCAATATCAGTCAGTAAAAAAAAAAAAAAAAAAAAAATTAAAAAAGAAAAAAGAAAAAAGAAAAACGCCGCCACCCTCATTTTCTTTCTCTGCTTTACCAATTTCAACCTTTTACTTGTCATGATGTGCTTATTACGTTTTCTTCTTTTCTTTTCTTATTACATTTTCTCTGATGAAGATTTTGTTATTTTTTTTTTTTATTTTAAATGAGCCAACAACATCTACATTTTTTTCATTATTTCGTTTTTATGTTTTTCTTTTTTTTTCGCTAAGATTAACTTTTCACGAAAACGTGAAATTTGGTTCTTAGCCAATATTTGTTATTTATCTGAAATCAATATTAACTCTTTGCTAGAACGACAAACAACTCAAAGAAAGGATATTAAGATTGAATGGCTTTTTGGCCGGAAGCACATTAAAATAATTTTTAATAAATTTGCCAACTATAAGCGAACGGGAAAGACACCAGAAAAGATTTGCAACGTAACTGGAATATTGGAACACAACGCTTGGTTTAGATGAGCAGAGCCAGTAACCAGAATTTCCTTGTAATAAAAATTAATCCAAGTGGGCATGGGGTTGATGTGAATATGAACCAAAGTGTGAAACAAGCGAGTAAAAATCTTTAGCTTCATCAAGCCAAGCTATTGACAATACAAACCGTTTTTTTTTTAATTATGAGCGCAATCACGTAATCAAATAGAATTTGAAAATTTCACTAATCTTTCGATGCCTTGGAAATGTTTGTGTCAGCTTGTAATTCAATGTGTCTTATGAGTCTTAAGGCAAACTCTCTCACCTCTTGTGGCCGTGTTTATAATTTACTGAGATGGGCTTGGCTAGATTCCACGAGGCGCTGCTACAAGCAGCATATGACAGACCGACGCCATATGAGCCATATTAATATATACGTATCTATATAAGGAGATTAGCTGATTTCTGATACGTTAATAACTGATCAAGTGGCGTTCCAAGAATTTACTTTCCCAAGTCCAATAAGGTTATAAGCCGGGTCATAGCTGCAACGCGTCTATGCTTAAGGTATTGAAAGACATCCGTCCAAAGTACGATAAAGGGGACTCGACTATCCTGGTCATGATTGGGTTTTCTAAGGCCTTTGATACTGCGAATTATCATCAATCAACTTACTCTTAAGAGAACAAAATTCCTACTCCGGCTTTGGGCCGACCACGGTCGAACTTGTTAGGTCTTACTTTGATAACCGGCCTCAGTGCGTGAATGTCGGTGGGTCTTTCTCGGAGAGTGGAAGCATTAACTCTAGTGTATTCCAAGGCTCTCTATTAGAGTCCATTCTGTTATTCGTAGTCAAGATCGCAATATACACTTGTACGCAGATGATGCTCAAATATATCTATCGCGCCCACGGGGCCCAGGAGGATGTGATCCAGCGGATTAACGATGATTTCTGTCGTATCTTACATTGTTCCGTTCTCAATAATTTAAAACTTAATTCGGATTAGATGAAGGCGATCGTGATATTACCCGACGTTTATGATTCTGACTCTCTGTCTAATATTAGAAAGGGTGATGCAGTGACTGTTGAGCGGGGTGCCAATCTTGTCTTTTTAATTAACTCACGTTTAAGTGCTGATGATCACATTGACCTTATGACTGTGCGGATATACAACATTCTACGGAACCGCTTCTATCCACCTCGCCCGTACCGTCTCAAGCCAAATTAAAATTAATTAAATGTCTCGTTGTGTCACTTATATCCTTGATTGCTCCTCGAGCGCCTCGAGCGCGAGTTGGCTGTCAATAAATGTGCCAGAAACATTTTCAAGAAGCGCATGTCGACTTTCTTCGGCACTGAATAATTGGTCGAGTCTAGTATTTTAATTTGTACCAAAAGAGACTTTACAGTCTTACTGGCCATGACTGTAAGTACTTACAAAAGTTTATATGAAATTAAAGTCGAAGAGTGTAAAGCAACAAATCGCAAACTCAAAGAACAGATAGAGGAGGAGCTTCACATCTGTCTACAATTCGGTAATCGTATAAAATGATTTCTTAAATCTATTATGAGGATGAGTAAAATAGAAGGACGACAACAAGAAAAAATTGTGTAAAATATTGTCGATCTCTGCTGTCACTTATTTTCGCCATCTTTCGGATAGCGTATGAATTTTTTATTATAAGAACAGTTGCAACATGAAAGTCAGGTTCTCCTAAGAAAGCCAAAAGGCGGCAATTGCTGTAAGCGGTAATCACAAAGATCAATGTTTGTCAAATGTAAGGGGTATGGGGCAGGCATGCCTCTGTTCGGCGCTTTTACAATTTCCTGGAAAGTTCCATTATCAGGTCCAGTTTTTGCAACCCACTCCCACACCCCACGAGAGCTCTGCTGAAAAGCAAGCCTCCATTTATAAGAGTAACAAATCAAAGCCTAATTGTTTAGTAGTTTATGACAAAATGAATGTATATTTGCGTACGTGAGCAATGAAAACTTTTGCACCCAGGACTCGGAACAACCAAGAAAAATGTTTACCCACAACGGGTGAAAAATTTGGGACGATTTTTGGGCTGGAAGTGTAAATGCGTCACAACCTCTGTTTTTTTTTGGCTTGTGGCTGACGTTGTTTTTGGTGGCACTTATTTTAAACAGGACGGCATGAGAAACGTGCACTCACCGCCGCCCGGGAAACAATGACTCCATTGAGTGGGAACATTTATATGGCACCTCTCGTTGAAAAATCCTATATTTTCTCCATAATAGGACTAGACAATCTTAAAGAATTTAATAAATCAGGCTACTACTTAATAATAAAAAAAGACTAACAAACAAGTAAGAAATTTTATTCCGTCACGACCGAATCTTTTGCACCCATCATCGTTATTCTAAAAAGGCAAAAAAAAAGTAACAGAATTAAATTTTCACGCTCTATGGGCTGGCTGGCGCGGCTGAATGTTTTATTTTGAAATTAAAGGTGTTTGTCGCATAAGTGTGTGCGCGTTGTAGGCGTGTCCTTGGAAAAAATTGTTACTCTCAAATACTTTTGCAAACTTTTAGGCGATATATTCATTTTTGCGAGCTGCAGAATGTTTATCACAGATACTACACAGTTGCGCGAACGGAAAGATGGACTGACGACCAGATGGACATGTTTAGATGCATACCAAATATGAAACTGGCCAAGAATTTATAATCTTTATAGTTGTGNGGTTCCCTTACGTACGCTTCTAAAAGCAAAGAAGACATTTAGACTTGCTTGCGGTCAACATCCTTTTCCTGGCAGGCGTGACCATGAATTTCAGAAACATGTGTATGCCCAGGTCTTGCCACACCTATAAGAAAATCCTGCAAGCTGAATACTTTGTGTTCTCTATGCGCTTCAAATTACTTTGGAAAACTAACGCATACTTGAAGCGAATTAAAATTTAATTAAGCTTTAGATTTTTCATCATTAGTTCAGTTTGTATTATATTAAGGAGAAGAAACTAGTTGCAGTACCACTGTATCTAATCCAGTCAAATCGATTCGTGCAGCGACATGCAAAGCTTCTGATATTCTATTATTCACAGCAATCTCATCGACAGACACTGTAGATTGCCAGCACGGTATGTTAGTTGTTCTTGTTTTATGTGCATAGAGTTGTGTCAGGTTAATATAATTTGTTTGCCAAGCGTATCCTTATTATCCTTTCATTTATTCAGAACGTTGTTAATTCATTTATAAAAATCTCTGCACTTTGCATATTCAGGCCGACGACTGTCTGTTTTTTCTTCTCTCGCGTTGCTCTATTTATTTTTAATTTTTTTTTTGCTTTCTTCGTATATACCACCAACCAAGCGAATTGAAACTGAAAACATTTTTACAAAAAAAAAAAAAAAAGAAAACACGAAGAAAAAGTAGAAGAAGAAGAAGAAATTTAAATAAAGCATGAAAAACTTTTCAATGGTTATTAGCAAGTTTAGAGAGAGAGAGAGAGAGAGGGAGAGAGAGAGAGGCGAACGGAGGAGATCGCAAAGGGCAGATAGAGGAAAACAACAACCAGACCGTTTTGACTGCTTATTGGCAATGTTCGTAATGGTTAAATAGCTAGAGTGGTTAGCTAGATGGCCACGGCCGGGTTGGATGGTTGCTCGCTTGCTTTGCAAGTTTCCTTTTAATTAATATTTGCCTCGTTGTGGCGGCAACAACAACAACTGTAACAGCAAGTGGCCTAATAATGAAGTAAATCAACCAGGAAAAGCCAAAAGGTCTAAATGTAATGTAGAACTGTGCATGCAAGTATTTATTATATACATTATGAGTAAGAGTAAGTAATAGAAGAGAAGGTTAGCAGAAAGGATATATTTTTTGAAGTGGTAATTAAAACTTTTTGATTGGCGTATTTTTGCATAACAGCAGTAAAAGAGAGAGAAAAAAAACGACGACTGCTCGTCGAGAAAAGAATTTAAAGAAATGCTTGTAGAATAGAAAAGCAACCCTACCACTACTACTCTTACTGCTATAGCAAATTACACACAACAAACAAAATTTTGTTTTATTTATTTATTTTTTTTTTTGCACTAAATAAGGAAAAGTCATTAAAATGAAACACTTGAACCAAGTATGTAAGGAAATGAGTGAAGCAAAAGCTACAAAAAGAAAAAAAGGAAACCAGTTTTGTTGTTATGAAAAATTCAATTAAAAACTTCTTAGAGTGAACATCAAAGAGTTGCTTTTTGCTTTAGTAGATGAAAAAATAAATTTGAAAAAAGAAAAAAACCAAAAAAAAAAAATGGAGAAACGAAGAAAATAAGTGAGCGCAGGTTTTAGAAAAAGAATATTGAAATCATTTTATGATGATAGAAGATAGATAGAAGACGACAGACAGACAGACAACAGAGTCGCTCATCAACTGATACGTAAGGCAACAAGGAAGTGCTTTAAGCAAAGTAAACTCAATAAACTCAAGCTAACGGATTCATTGATGTAACACTAAAATGAAATGAAATGAAAAAAAACAAAATAGAAAGAATACGAAAGACAAGACGTCATCCTTTCCTTTTTAACTACCAATCACCCCCTATCGCCATCCCTTCCACAATGCTTGACATCATCATCATCATCATCGTCATCATCATCGTCATTATCATTGTCTATGTAATCATTACATGCAAATGAAGAAAAATCTTTACATCGTGCACAAAAAAAAGAAGAAGAAGAAGAAGAAGAAAACTACTTAAAATGATGTGAAAGCAACACAAAACAAAAAACATCCTTCTTTTTTCTATTTCCCTCTCTTTTGCTGCCTCGGCATTTGCCTTTTCTTCTCTCTCTCTCTCTCTCTCTATCACTCGATATGTAAAGCAAAATTAAATAAATAGAATGATGTAGATAGAGTAAGAAAGGAAGCGAAAAAAAAGTTGCGTAAAAAATAAAATTAAGAAAAATTTATTGAATGCGCGCCTTCGACTTGAGTTGGTTGTATGTTGTCAAGGCTGCAACCCCTTCCTTTTCCCGTCGCTAAATAATGAAAGAAATCGATAAGAGAGACGAGTTGAACATTAATCGAAAATGTGCAAACAGATGTGAACTCTTGTATAAAACAAGCACTACGAGTAGCGCTTCGGTTTGAAAACGATTAATTTCCGGAAAATCAAACGTCGTATGTTGCATAAATAGAGTGATCAAGATCAATAAGATGAGCTGTTTGGGAAATGTCATCTGTCTCTCCTTCCAAACATTCATAAAGTTAATCGAAATGTATTGACACTATTTTGCTTATGCTCTCAGTGAAGAAAACTAATCCCACCTAATTAGTAATCCTAGTCCTAATTAGTCATCGTGCTTTACGGGATTCATGAAGAAGTGCTCGCAATATTCCCATAATACCACAAAGAAATTGAAGTAAGTACGAATGCACTCTCGAAGATGAATTGAATGATTGTTAAGGTCTTAATCAGTGTGCGGATGCTAGCGCATATTGCTCTTTGCCCACAATTTCTTTCCGTGGCGTCGATGCACGGACAAAGTTAGTATTTCTTGGGATACTAAGTTTAAAAGTTTTTTTTAATTATCATCCTTCCAGGTATACTTTAAATTTAATTATTATTTTTAGTCAAAAAATATGCTACATATTTTTTTTTCAATAAGAAGAAGATAAAGAGATCGAGAACTTTTTTAGAAATTTGAAATGCGTTAACTAAGAAAATGAGATCATCTCCGGCGGCGAACGTTCATAACCCACCACAACCCATTATTTTGTAATTTTAAGATACTTTCTAGAATGTGGGACGCTTAGAAGCACCTTTGCGCTGATTCCATATTTGGCCTAAGGAAATATTTTCCGAATCTCGTAACGATTTAGGTAACTCTTCCCAAGCTCTGCGATTGTAGGCCACAGTTTTTTCACCCGTTATTAGCTTGGCTACGAGGGAATCGTGGACCAGCGGCCAGTGACTACAAAGCTTTTATCCCAATTCGTGTGATCATCAGAGATTAGATTCCAACAACAGCTAACAGATGAGTAGATTAGTAGTAGTATAGGAATTCAAGCCGAACAAGAAGATCTCTGTAGGCATTTTGGAGGGTTGGAAACTCAAGACAAATCTAGTGAATCTCTCGTTCGTTTAATATTAATTATTAATATTATTCAGTCTATTGGTCCGGCTCTACTTGCCACTTTACGTTTCACTGGCTTACATTTAACGAAAGCTCTTAACGCAACTGTTAAAGAGAGATACGAGTTCTTATATGAAGCTGTCGTTATGCTATGTTTTCCATTAAAATTTATTTCAAATTAAAGAAATTTTAATTTTTTTTTACATTTTACCATTATTCATAGGGAGCTGGGAGACAAAGTGAACATACATACATACATACATAGAGTGTCAAAATTTTTCTTTAACTAATTTTCTTTTCTTTTTTTTTGTTTTTTTTTATCTTTATTTTGCAATTTTGCTTATCACAACAGCCAACGTGAACGACACGCAAATCCACACACCCGCATACATAATATAGACAAACTCTTGAAAACTTAAACACATGCCATTACAACATTATTATCCTTTAGCGAAAAAATGGAAAAAATTGCAAATACACAAGAATTCGAAAAAGTTTTTTTTTCGGTTTTGCTTTCTCACTCTGCTTGCTAGATAGACTCGAACAGCCAAGAGCTTTTATATTATTTCTACCTTAAGTAGAGTCGTATGTCTGTGTATGCATACACATATATATGAAATTTTTTTTTTTTTTTGTTAATTTCATTCCCGTTACCCTTTGCAAATGAATCATTTGTGTGGGTGAACTGTTGGTTAGGTGGATGACGTTGAAAAAACAAAGCAGAACAAAAATAAAAAAATAAATAAATTGGAAATTTTTCTTAGTTAAGCAGCGCTTATTCAAATNAACAATAATAAAATCGCGCACTACAACATTAATTTCACTAAATTTAGGCCATGTCTACCCATGTAAAGGTGCCGGTTAAATGTCAATGAAAGAGAAATGAATTTCAAGCACCCTGTATACCTCTTGGTATTAAACTATTTAAATACGCCAAAATTCTTATGATAAAACGTATTATGGACGATCTGTTTGCTTAGCAAAGGGAAAGGGTTGCAAGAGAGAGTCACTCGTATAAGAGAAAAAAGAAAAAAGTTGAAATATTTCATAGAAAAAAAAAAAACAAGATAAATTTTCATACATGTCTCTACGGTTTCATTCTCATGCCAAACCCATAACTAAAAGTAAAGTTAATCACGAAATTTTCCTTCGACTTTTGTGAACTTTGCATACGCATCGTCCCGTGCGTTTCGTGCATCGTTTCAAACTCCGCACTAACATTTGAAATTCGCGAAAGCATATGAGTTAAGCCAGACAGATACAACAAATACTTTACAGACACAAAGTATAGAAAATGAGTAAAGAATGAAGAAATGAAAAAAAAAAAAACAAAAAAAAAAAAAGCCAACTATATGACGGGTATATGATTTTCTTTTTTTTTTTATAATTCATTCAAAAAAATTTTTTTTTCTTTATGTTACTAACACGCGAGGGGTGACTTTATTTTTTTTATATATTTAAAAGCATTTTTAGATTTTCCGTTTTTTTTTTTTTATTTTTTATTCTCTCCTGCTTAATTTGAAGAATATGTAGAGAAATGTAATTTCGATGAAAAAAAAAAGGAAAATAATTATAATAATAATAATAATAATAATAATAATGATGAAACCTTTAAAAGGTAAGCGTAGAAAACGAAATTTCAGTTTATTAGAATAACTGCAATGCTAAAAAACAAAAAAAAATATTTATCACAAATATATTTAAAAAAAAAAAAATATTCTAATGCTAGTTTGGCAAAGTTTTCATTTCAGTGTGCGATGGAAACATTGATTCGCTTTTCATTTTTAAGCTCACGGACTGAAAAGTACCGCAGAGATGCTTCTCAGAGTACTGCTCCTTTGTCTTTGCACGTTTAGATTAGTCAATGAGGCAAAGTGTAAATAGTTTCATTTGATTTGCACCGATCAGACCTCACAATTTGCTATTAAACTAAATGGGACGCAAGGACGTCTTATGTCACATTAGCACTTAAGAAAAACGAAGAGAAGAAGGTAGTCGAAGACTTCCAGATAACGCCTAACGCAGATCATTATTTTTAATAGAAACACTGAATGGTCGTCTCGTAGGACTGAGTGTGAGGCTTGGAAGTAAATTTTAAAGCCAATACTGAATGGTTGCCTCATACGACCAAGTGTGCGGACCGTCAGTAAAGTTTAAGGCCTATACTGAAGTGTCCTCTCATAGGAGTGAGTGTGGGGATTCTGAGGAAAATTGATGCTTTCAAAAAATGGTGCAAATAGAAGCTTAGCACAATCGATACACATGCGCTTGATCGTAAGTTGCTATTACTTGCTAGTGGAAGCAAAAAATGAAATCTTAATTAATAAAAATTGGTCCAGGTAAACGTAGATGTCCATTGCTTTGTCTTAGTAATATTTTGCTTTCTCCTTTCGCCTTCATAAGCATTGGGAAATAATCAGAAAGACACAGACGAAGTAATATCGTCTAGAAATTGCGAAGATATATATGTGAAAAACCAATTAAAACACATTGAAACAAGTAAAAGCACTATTAAATACTCTGCGTTATCCTGCAGTTCTTCACACAACAACTTTTCAAAACGAGGCATTGCATGGGAAGTGGTCGAAAAAGCGACACAATGTCACATGTAAGAAAACATGACAAACAGACGAACTTAAATAGATTCGAAGGATGAGTCAGAAAGTGATTCCGATTCGATCGGTATAATCAAAGATGAATCCATCTCAAGTCTTTCTGGATGTTGGCTGCATCCGTACGAACTTAATATACATTTATCATAAGTGTTGTAGGGTATAAAAACTATGTACATAGTAATGAAGTTTATTTTAGATTAAATGCTCAGGTTGCACGTAACCGAAGAGGATCCATTGTCTTTTGAAAAAAAGATGTGTGCTCGATACTGGAGCTACAGATCATAGCAAGTTAGCCTGGAAAACGTGTTACTGTCAAAAGTGATCGTTATAAATTTTGTTCTTCAACGAAATACACCCACGTTCCAGACCGGCGACTTTATTGAAAGAAGTTTTCTTCTTTTAATATTTTGTTCTTTCTCCTTCTTTCTTAATGTTTTCTTCTTTTAATATTTTCTTCTTTCTCCACGTTTCTTAATGTTTTCTTTTGCTTTGTTCTTTCTTCTTCTTTGTTATTTCTTCTTCTTTCTTCTTTGTTCTTCTTTGATATTTCTTCTNCATTCCTTATAGAAATAAGATGCTGCTGGTGTATGTGTATAACTAAGAGTAAAAAGAACTCTTTTTTCTTATCTGAAAGACAAAGTTAGTTACGCGTTTTCTTTTCAACCGATTTTCTTCATTTGAGGGTAACAACAACTTAACAAAGTCTGTGGGGACAAAGCGTTGTTGTGTTTTTTATTTATTTTTTATTTTTTTTATTTTTTTTTTTGCTTCCAACATTTCCTTATTAACACAAAACAAGTACAGTAACAGCAACAACAAAAGTAATAAGAGCACAACTTTAGCGACAATTGCTAAAGGCAACCCTAACCGCTTTAACGCTTTCATACTCTACTATGCACGTTTTTCTACCTCTTTCTCGTTCTATCGAGCTCTAAGTGTCATTTTTGAAAACAAAATAAAAAAATCGTATGCTTATAAAACAAATGTATGCGCCAAGATTGTGTGCCACAGTTGCGGGTATTATGTTTAATGTTTAATGTAACTGTAATTTCATTCATACATTCATGTATAAACCTCCACCGTACCGCCCCCCTTTCATTTTTCATTTCACTAGCACCTTGATATCGAGAGAAATTAACATTATTAAGATTCCATTTGATATTATTTCGGGCGTAAATAAAATTTTTAAATTCTCTCAATTATTACTAAATTACTAAAAAGAAAAGAAAAAAAGTTTAGTATACTTAACGGATTAAAATAAATATTGCCTATTATTTGGAGATAAGTAATCATTTTAAAATGTTCTGAGAGTAAGTAATGCTTTGAATTTTCGTAAAATTATATAATGAAAAGCAACTGACTTCATGCGCAGCATTAGCTGTTAAATCCGGTATTTGAGTAAAAGATTGAATTTTCATTCCAATCATGGCCCGAAGACCTCAAAAATAAGCTGGAATCTAAAATGATGTCAGCTCATACATCACGTTCTGTCTTATGGTCAGAAAGACAACAAACATATCTTTTTCAAGCTGTCTTGTTGTTGCTCAGGGTCTTGTAACATTACAAACCCCACTAACTGAGACATAAGCTCTTCGACGTTCGCACAAAATCGAAGACCATTCCAAACTTAAGCAGTCATAAACAGAAGAGGAGCAAGATTCCTAAGCCACAAAGTTGGAAAAGAGTTGAAGTCTTGGGGCGAAAGCGAAGCACACTACAAGTTAATCCAATCATTCCGGAGAAAAACATTCCTATGGCTTGCAGGTCATATAAATGGATGTCTTGAAATATTTCTTTTGCCCGGGGTCGCATTTTTGCTCTAGATTTAAAAAAGACAAGTAAAATTTGGTACCATTATTAATCTTCTCATAGTGTATTAGAAGAGGAGTACCAAATTTTACTTGTCCTCTTTGGATCTAGAACGTACACAACAACTTTCTACTTTTGAAAATTAGAATTTCACAAATAATTCTGACAACTGCTCTAATAATATAAAATTATATCAGCTGATGGCATGGGGTATAAAAAAAAACCTAAATAAAAACCTACATGATCTCCCTGTTCCTCTCCCCTGCCGTTCACTTTTGAAACATTCCCTCTCACGAATCTTGAAAGTATTTCTCGTATTTGTCTGTTAGGAATTTTGTTCAAAACAGAACGTGATCCGTCTACAAGCGCGTCCATTATAAACAAAGAAGAGCATTTCCTAAAGATATCTGACAGATCGGCGTAGGAATAAATCTAATCGGCATACATATGTCACTATTCTAAAGTATTTGCTTTAATTTGTAGGTAGCAGAGATTCGGATTAATGGTAATATTAACTCTTTACCTTTTTATTATTATTGTGAAATGACTTTCATTTCCTATGAGGAATAAACTTTTCGTAGTATTGCTAAGCAATTTGATATCTAATCTATTTTCTTTTTGGAGACTTTACATCACACATTTAGAAGCACTTTTCCTTTGACTTTGACTATGATCTCGCGCTCTTTTCTTTATCTAGAGACACGCTTGTGGGATTCTTGTTTTTCATACATTTGACTCACTTTGCGGCACTTTCCAACACGATAAGTGATAATTAATAAACTCGCAATAATAAATACAAACATCTTTTAAGTCTCTCCTTCTTTATCTATACCATAAAATCAATTGCAATTTTTAGCCTAAATGTATGCTACATACTGTAGTGTAGGAAGCAGAAGAGTACAGTGTTGCTTGCTGCAAAGTTTATTTTTTTGTAAAAAGTAAAAGTCAATCGTTATGTTTACCTATCAATTGATATATGTATATACATGTATATATGCATGTATGTATATTTATATATATACGTAAATTTATAAGGAAAGCAAAAAGAGAAAAAGACGTCAAAATAACCGGAAAACGGAAGTGGCCTTATTTCAAAGACAAACCATAAGCTTCGCCCGCACACCGAAATATATCGCAAGGAATTATTTGCGAAGAACTAGGAAGAGAAGAAAATGAGGAAAATATGAAAAGATTCTCCTGCTGTGTTAACGAAAGTCAATTCTTTGGTCAAACACAACTGCAGACATATATTCACATGTGTTTTTTTTTTTTTTGTATTGAATGTCGAACAGACAGACATTCTTAAGTCTGAAACTTTATTAAATACTTTGTTTTCTNTTCCAATTTTTCTGACAAGTTCGAAGACGATAGCTTTATTTTCACAGCCAGCAGGTTGCTTCGAACAGACATCACACAGACGGACAGACACACAGATGGACGATGGAAATCGATTTACAATGTAATGCTGAGCAAGTGGGGTGTGCGATGCTTCCTGCTGAGCATTGCAAACGTTTGGACAAAATGAATGTACCCTTCATCCTTCGGAGATGGTTATAAAAAGGAAAGTAGAGTTCAAGGATGCGATGAAGTCACTAGTGGAACTAGTCTGCATAGCAGAGTGGAATAACGTTATGGTATTACAAAGGAGAATCCAGCGATTTTCATGAACTGAAGTGCTCCCAACCGTTCGACAACAAAAGTAGAATACTAAGTAGAAAGAATCTAATGCGCAATAAAATTCGAAGAAAAAACAAATCTCCTTACAACAAATCTAGACCATCTTTAGAGGTCACCAAGTGAGTTACTAAACAAAAGTAAGTAAAGAACAAACGCCTTGCGATAAATCTAGACTATCTTCTGAGATCCCTGAGAGAGTTACACACAATGGAGTTCCCCAAGCCAACCGGATTATGCATAATTGTAGAATTGGTCTCTAGTAGAATTCGATGGTCGGACTATATTGTGAGGAAATTTCAAATAATTCATCTCCATACCCTCGAGTATAGCAAATTAATCGATTTAGTCCAATCAGTCAATAATCAAATTAATAATGACTCGAAATTTCAGTCAAAGGGTGAAGAAACAATAAAGTTTATCGTTTTAGTATTAAGTTAGAATCACGTTCACTATCCGGTCCTTTTAGGTGGTGTTTTTGAAATGGCAAGCAGACCTGTCCTGGGAAATGTAATTTCAGTCGTTGTTCGCAATTTCAAATATATGCCGAACTTTGTTAAATCTTCGGTAAATTTCGAAAATCGCCTAAAACTTCTTAAGGCAGATTTTTTCCATTCTCTGTCATTCGGTTAATGCACTTCAAGTGTAAACCGATTTATTACTTCAGTTGATACATTTTTCTCTTTTGGGAATTTTTTTTTTTATTTTTTCAAAATTTTCTAAACACTCAGGTTTTTTAAATTTGTTTTTTTTTTTTTTTTTTGCATTATTATTCCAGTTGTTGATGAATGACAAGCGCACACAACAGTAGATGAAAGAGAGATGAAAGAGTTAGACCTGGAGGGGGTAATTTTTTATGCATGATAAACAAATTAAAAGTTGTGACGATGTCAGGATACGAGCGTTTCTTTTGATTTATATGAACGAATCCTTTGTTTGACAAGAAAGAAAAAAATGTGTACCGTTAGTCAGTCAGTCACCCCTTAATGTCTGTGGGGTACAGCTTTCAACTCTTTTTTGCTTTTTTTTTTTTTTTTTCATTTCTTCCGTCAAAGTGTGTTCATGACTTTTAAAAAATATATTTTCCAGGTCTTGTGTTTTTTAATTTGAATTTTTTCTGCAACCCTTNTTTTTTTTTTTTTTAAGGTCACTTGCTTGCTTGCCTTCCACAGGTATTTTAAAGTTTTTATCCGCAAAAATTCTTCTCCTTTCAACTTACAAATATTTAAACAGTTATTTAGGGAGTAAAGCAACACAAGCCAAGGAAATCGTATGTGTATTATTTTTATTATTATTAAAAAAGAAACTTACTTGCATTCGTTTACTTGCTGTTTATGTTAGGCCGGAGGTCACTTCAAACGGAAGTGTTATTTTTTTTATGTTGCTTGTGTCAATTACAGAAACGGTAAAGTTTTCAATAATCGATTAAAAATAGAATTTGCCAAAATTTTTGTCCCATAGTCTAAATACAAGAACAACAAAAAAATAAATACATAAATAAATAGTTCAAATACAAAACAAAAAGGACTTTGTTTTCATACACCATACAGCTCTTGTGTAAGGTTCAGTGTAATCAAATACGCAGATGTAAGCGACATCCAAAAGGACTTGGGATAGATCCCGTTTTTATTTTCACAGTTGATCCGGAATCGCTTTAAGCATGCCTCTTCAGGCGAGTGTGTCCCTATGCCCGTTCTACTATCTGTTCATGTACGATTACAATCGATCTTCATGTAGCAAATTTGAAAGTATTTGGATCATATTCAATGCAATTTATCATTGGAAAATCTTCTCCCACTAACTAATGAGTTATGGGTTTAAAAAAAAGAGACTTCTATGTGGCAACAACAGCTAGTTTAATTGAATGACAAAGTTAGGTGCAGAACGATACTGGGAGGAAGCTTACTTAGCAACTTAAGGATCGAGCTTAGTCCTTTTGTATATACAGATCCGATAAAGAGGCTGATAAACAATTGTATTTCACTTTTTATTATTAACTTATTAAGCTTATGAAGCTTCATGGTTCAAGTTTCATATGCGAGAACAACTTAAGGATATACAGAGATTTGATTCAAAATTTTCATTTAACAAATATTTAGACTTACAAAATATATTACATATATATGTATATACATTCCTTAACTTCATTCGATTAGATCGGTTTCGATATCTTTATTATCTCTTAAGCTTTGGAATTTCGTTTGAACTTAGTTTTAAAGGGCTTAGTTGCCTTTCATGGGGAAAATATTAAATGATTTGCATTTATTAAGTAATTTACGTTGATAGTGGGTCTGTGATACCTATAGAACAGAATTTGATAAACTACAGTTTTGGTGCTTGATCTAGGTCCCAATCCATGATCGTATTTGAAGCGTAAAAAAAAATTAAAAACCGAAGCATTCCATTTAAATTTTTGTTCCATAGGAGATATTGATCTGAAATTTAAAAAGTATTTTCATTGATCGGTATCCAAGCTTCGCTTTAAAACAAGTGTACTTTTTTGTTCTTTTGCTTGCTTTTTTTGTTTCGGATTTTTTCAATTTCCTAGACATGTATTGTCATAGTTGGAAACATGTTTTATCTGCTTAATCTACAAAATAATGGAAGAATTTATGCATATCCACCTTGAACATAATGCAAGAAGCACGAAGAGCACGTCGCTACGATTCCCCTTTTCTTTTTTTTTTTTTTTGCTTTTCAAGTGATTACATGAAAGAGTTATTATTACTACTGACAAAGAAATGAGAATAAAAATATTCACTACTTCGCGAGTACTCTTGTAAAACTTATTTCTTTATCAAGATGGAAAGGAAAAGAAAAAAAAAAAAATTATTCACTGGAAACGAGATCATAATGAATTTTTTCGAAATTTTCTTAAAATCAAGGCAAACAAAAGTTATATGAAAAAAAAAATTAAAATTCATAGGCACGTTTTGCCACTTTACACATTTCGCCAACTATGTTCAAAATAGGCAAAGAGAGAAAGAAAACTGTTTCCCTTTTCCTTTCCAGGAATATGAGAGAGAGAGTAGTAAGCAGACACAAAAGTGTTGACAATCAGTTGGTTGGTATAGCAGAAAAGTGTAATAGGGAAATAAATTATAAAATTTTAGTTAAAAAAAAATCATCATCATCTTCATCATCGTCAACATCAACATCGTCGTTAAAATGTCTCAAGTATGCTTATTTATGTGAAGCTATAATTTGTATATGAATTTTTTCTTAAAATTCAATTTTTTTTATTTTTTATTTTTATTTTTTTTTTTTTCTCTTTAAACTTTCTTTTAATGAATCAACCTTCTTGCAAATAAAAAAAAAAAAAAATTTGCTTACTTTTTTTTTTTTTTAGATTAAACAACTCATTCGCTCGGCGCTTCCTTTTAGTCAGTTTTTTCTTTATTTCTTTTCTTTGATTTTTTTATTTTTATTTTTCTTTTTGCTTTTTCTGTAACAGTCTTTCTTAGTCTCATCAGAAGGCACGTCATCATCATCACATCTACTTGACGTTGTTAATTTAATTTTTTTCTTGGTTTTTTATTTTTTTTCAATCTTCTTAGCATATACGTCTTCAGCAAACAGTCACTGACTGAGACAGTAAAGCAGTTTGCCATACGTTTTAACTTTAACCCACCCAGCGGGTATAGTCGGAAAGAAAGTATATATAGAAAAAGGATTCATTAAAAATTTGTCTTGATACGCTTACAGACTTGTTTTCCAATATCAGTCAGTAAAAAAAAAAAAAAAAAAAAAATTAAAAAAGAAAAAAGAAAAAAGAAAAACGCCGCCACCCTCATTTTCTTTCTCTGCTTTACCAATTTCAACCTTTTACTTGTCATGATGTGCTTATTACGTTTTCTTCTTTTCTTTTCTTATTACATTTTCTCTGATGAAGATTTTGTTATTTTTTTTTTTTATTTTAAATGAGCCAACAACATCTACATTTTTTTCATTATTTCGTTTTTATGTTTTTCTTTTTTTTTCGCTAAGATTAACTTTTCACGAAAACGTGAAATTTGGTTCTTAGCCAATATTTGTTATTTATCTGAAATCAATATTAACTCTTTGCTAGAACGACAAACAACTCAAAGAAAGGATATTAAGATTGAATGGCTTTTTGGCCGGAAGCACATTAAAATAATTTTTAATAAATTTGCCAACTATAAGCGAACGGGAAAGACACCAGAAAAGATTTGCAACGTAACTGGAATATTGGAACACAACGCTTGGTTTAGATGAGCAGAGCCAGTAACCAGAATTTCCTTGTAATAAAAATTAATCCAAGTGGGCATGGGGTTGATGTGAATATGAACCAAAGTGTGAAACAAGCGAGTAAAAATCTTTAGCTTCATCAAGCCAAGCTATTGACAATACAAACCGTTTTTTTTTTAATTATGAGCGCAATCACGTAATCAAATAGAATTTGAAAATTTCACTAATCTTTCGATGCCTTGGAAATGTTTGTGTCAGCTTGTAATTCAATGTGTCTTATGAGTCTTAAGGCAAACTCTCTCACCTCTTGTGGCCGTGTTTATAATTTACTGAGATGGGCTTGGCTAGATTCCACGAGGCGCTGCTACAAGCAGCATATGACAGACCGACGCCATATGAGCCATATTAATATATACGTATCTATATAAGGAGATTAGCTGATTTCTGATACGTTAATAACTGATCAAGTGGCGTTCCAAGAATTTACTTTCCCAAGTCCAATAAGGTTATAAGCCGGGTCATAGCTGCAACGCGTCTATGCTTAAGGTATTGAAAGACATCCGTCCAAAGTACGATAAAGGGGACTCGACTATCCTGGTCATGATTGGGTTTTCTAAGGCCTTTGATACTGCGAATTATCATCAATCAACTTACTCTTAAGAGAACAAAATTCCTACTCCGGCTTTGGGCCGACCACGGTCGAACTTGTTAGGTCTTACTTTGATAACCGGCCTCAGTGCGTGAATGTCGGTGGGTCTTTCTCGGAGAGTGGAAGCATTAACTCTAGTGTATTCCAAGGCTCTCTATTAGAGTCCATTCTGTTATTCGTAGTCAAGATCGCAATATACACTTGTACGCAGATGATGCTCAAATATATNTTCTTTCTTCTTTGTTCTTTCTTCTTTGATTGTTCCTTCTTCTTCTTCTCTCTTTTTTCTTCTTTATTCTTCTTCTTTCTTCTTTATTCGTACTTCTTCTTCTTTATTCGTTCTTTTTCTTTACTCGTTCTTTTTCTTTATTCGTTCTTCTTCTTTATTCTTTTTTCTTCTTCTTTTGTTCTTCTTTGTTCTTTCTTCTTTCTGGCTTAGTCTAAAACACTAAATCATTTTCTTTAGTTATATGGAAAGCTGATGCTTTACAACCCAAAGTATGCGTAATATGTAAAGTGATTTAAAGTTAGACTAATCGAGTCCGGTTAATTAAATCTAATCAAACTAATTAATGAACTGAAAGTTATCTTTCAAATAAAAGCAGATTTTACTTCAAAGCTTTTTTCTCTTACTTTCCTTCTGTTCAGTCGTTTTAGAAAAACTCCTTTCCTTATAAAAACATAATATGTAAGTGGACTCAATGAAGCCAAGATTTCAAAAAAAAAAAAATACAAGTTTTCTTAATATACGTTTGCCATAGTAGGTGAGCGAACATTCGCTTCAATTCAATGTGCGTTTTTGCATTCCTTTAATCCTCGCAACGTCTGCCATTCTGAATATTTATTGTATTCTGTTCTTTTTATACATTTTTCAATTTGTGTTTCGTTTTGTTACAAATTTCTTACGCTTAAGTTAATCCTTTTCCTTTCGCTTTGAAAAAACTCCTTTTGAAAAGAAATATAAAAAGATATACGGATATAATGGACGCATGCATTCTTAGGGATAATGTATTAAAAATATGTTTGCAGAAAAGAAATCGAGTTAAAAGGAAAGAAAGATGTTTTTTTTTTGCTAATTAAGAAATTTTGCATACCTGGCCATCAGAGATATGATCTCATTGTTTGCTGTTAATTAAATAAATGAAAATTAAAGATTTCCTCAGTATGACGTATTACTGGGTCAATAAGAACACCTTTAGGACGCAGATATTATGCAATAATAAAAAAAAGAAAAAAATTATGTTCGTTTTAAGGTAAATCATGGATTTCTTCATTGCCTAACCTAACCTTCATTACCCTACTCTTTTGAACCAAGAATTTCGATTACGTGTTAACCTATCTTTCTCAGTTTTCTAAACGCATATCATATCCGGTTACGAACTTTTTGTGTAGACCTAAGTTAAGGTGCGTAGTTTCAACCCCCACTCCAACAACAAATCATAGATTCTCCCGGCTAAATGGACTCATGCTATTGCGGTTACTTCCTTATCTCATCCAGTCAGTTCCTTTTCTCTCTTCTTTCTTCTTCTTCTTCTTTCCCGATAGTGACTCACGATGTCCACTATACACACAGTCAAGCGGAAGGAGGTGAGAAAATGAAGTGACTCTATATATATATATATATATATATATGTATACGCCTAGTGACTCATGGGATGTCCATGATGTCCTCTGTACACACAGTGAAGTGGAAGGAAATGAGAAAATGAAGTGACTCTATATATATACATATACGCCTAGTGGCTCGTGGGACGTCCACGATGTCTACTATACTTACAGTCGAATGGAAAGAAGTGAGAAAATAAAGTGACTGAATGAGATAAGGAAGTGGACGCAGCCTAGCAGTAGCATGCCCAAGCGGTAAGTGGACTCAGGTTACGGCTTTTTTTTTATTTTTTATATATATTTTTATATATGACCAGCCATCGATAGGATGTCCACTATACGTACAACACACTGACGGACGGAAAGAAGTGACAAAGTAAAAGAGAAAGAAATGAAGGAGTGGCCGAAGCCAAGTGGATTCGTGTCCAATCTGCAAGATTGTGGACTCATGTTATTCCTTGCAGTGCAGAACAGTAAAATTTCAATTGTCGATGATTATAAGAAGCTGTTAAGTGTCTCTCCATCCACCTAGAGAATACGAGTCTAGGGTTGAAGCAGTTTCAAGAAAATGCTTCTAAATCTCTATTCTTACTACTCATTATGTATTTGAAGATAGAAGAGCGAAGAATTCACGAATTGACAACAACACTAAATCGTTGACAGGGCTCAATATTAAATTTTGTATGGAGAGAAATAATCTTGATTTTTATTGATTAAAATTGAATCGATTAGCTTGTGATGGCGAAAAATGGAAAAACAAATATCGCAACGGACTAAGGAAAAGGGGCCAATAGATCGAAGGTGAAGAGAAAAAAGTTCATAAACTCTTACCGTAAAAAATTGTGTAGTTGTGTAGCACAGTGCACTTAAGCGTAACCACGCACTGTTACCACACTTTTTATAATGGATTTCCTTTTACTAATAGTAACCACATGTGAAAATATCTGACATTAACTATTAGGTACAAATAAAATGAAATTTTTTTTTAAGTAACCGCGACATAGCACGCGACAGCGATTATTGTTGGTTAACGCCATACGAAAATATTGAAGATGTTAATGTTGTTTAGCAACGATTACGGTTGAGAGGGGGGCGAAAAAATTGACTATAAAATGATGACATTTTACAGACAAACAAAGACGATTTGAAATGCAACCCCTTTAAGTTTTTTTTTATACTAAAAAAAGAAAAAAAAATGACTTTTTTTTGTTGTTGTTGAAAATAAACAAGAAAGAAATTCTCACATATCTTCTTCTTAAACAAACGAAAACCCTTCAGTTTTGTGAATCTTAGCTTAGTTTCCTTTTGAAAGGGAAACAAAACAAAACAAAATAAAAAAAAAAAACGAAGGAATCACTTTATAAAACTGTTAAACGCACTGTTCAATAAAGTAATAGGAGCAACAAGCAGCTAAAATGTCATGCATGTACATAATCAACTGACAATTTGTGCCTAAAGGTCTAAGCGAGCTCTCACATGTGTACACACATATGTGCCGGTAAATATGGGAGGCAGTCAATGTTGTTTGTTGGGCTCCGTGCCACTGTTAATAGTGCGTAATAAATGTCATGTCGTTTATGCGATTCATATGAGTTTTGCCCGATTCCTTGTTTTTTTTCCTTTTTTTTTTTTACACTTTTAGCGGGGAGAGTTTTCATTTTACACTGCCGTTGAACGGGGAAAGAAAGGCTTTATTTTCTTTATCACCCTTTCCTTGTTGAGTTGTTGTTGATATTGTTAAAATGTTATTATTGCCGTGATTTGAAAATGACTTATCAAATATTGATCACAATTGATTGATAACATGATATGGTTAAGAATTTTTTTAAAAGAATCCTTGGAATGGAATTAAATTATAAATGCATACATGTGCGTATATGCGTCTCACAAAATATGTGGCTTGAACGTAAAGCAAACCTATCAAATTTCACTAAATCGAAGCAAAAACAAATGTATTGTTATTCAGCCTCCCCCAGCCCCGTACGATCTCTTTCGAATTTTGTTGAAAGTTGTTGCCATTAGCGGCACATTTTTCCGCATTTACTGAGAGCGTAAGTCAATTTTCAGCGATTTCGATGAGAGGGCGTAACATGTGCTGTTGTGACTTCCCCATTACAAAGTGCCATGCTCGGACTTCAAACTCGTACGTGTGTATTTTGCCCGAACTATGAAGAGCACAGTCTTCCAAAACTTTAAATGTCTCGAAGAATTTGCACAACGGAACCGCCTTTCGCGGCAAGTGTTGGTTCTCTTGTTTATTTCGCAGGAAAATGTTGCTGGATGTCATCGGGTGTTGTCACTGCAAGAAATTGTGAGTGAACTCAGCCAACCATCAATATCGGCCACAAAGTGTTGGCTTAAAGACCAAGCTATGTGTTTGTTCGAATCGAAATGCAGAGTAAGAGGAAAACTACTATTGAGGAGACATTGCTGGTTCTAATTACGGTTTATTTCGATCGATGGCTTATGGCCTGTGTAAGTAGCACATCTCTTTCTATAGCATACCTACAGGCTTCGTGGATGGCTGCAAAAGACAAGTTATTCACATGCAGCTCCCATGATGTCAGAAATTAGATAAATAAATAAGACGGAATAAGACAGAGAAGAGAGAATTTGTTTTTTTTTTTTAACCAGATATCGATTGTTTACCTTTTTCCTCAAGCCGCCATCGAAAAATTCTACTCAACTAGAGATAATTTTGAGCCACAAACAATTCAAAGATTAAGAAAAACGGAGATCGTACCTCTTAAATCCCTTTTGTTCTGAATTAATTCTTCTCAAGACACTTTGCGTGGACTTTTAAAGGAAGAAAAGGCGAGTATTTGCCACGATCCCAAAATCTATTGCAAAAGATTTTCTCTGAAAATATGGAAGTCGTGTACGATTGAAAAAAGGAAAAGCTGTCTTTTCTTTTGACTATTGCACCCTATACTACTTGCAGCGCAGAGCGTATTAAGTTTGTGCGGACACATATAACACGCAGAAGTGTCAAAAGTAGATTCAGCTTTTATTATACCGATCGACTCAGAATCATTTTCTGAATCGATCTAAGTCTGTCTGTCCGTCTGATCTATGCCCATGTAAATTTGTATTCCAACTGTAGGTCGCAATTTTAGAGATATTTCGACGAACTTTGGTATACTGACGTACTTCGGAACTGTCCATATTTCTACCGGCGCACATATAACGCACTATTTGGAAAAGTCGTTATGTGGGAAATAATTGCAATTTTCAAAGTCTTTCGACAAAACTCACCCTGCAATAGTACTTCGCCATACTAAATTGGTGCGAAAAATTTGGTTCGACTGAAGCAATTTTTTGAACCATTTGTCGTATAACTCTTTCCATGAAAACTGAATCTTTGAAAGGTGTAATTTTTATTACTTCATAGTGAAATTTGATTTGTAATAGTAAATTGATATAAAAATTAAGCTTACCAAATTTGGACCACGTAGGTCTCTTTCACAGATACCATTGCATATAATATTTCAAGTGAATAGTAATCCGTTCAGAAAAAAGTTAAATTTTCAATATTTTATGTTGAAAACTTGCCAATAGTAGCCATTCAGCTAAAAATGAACATTAGGGAATTTGGATCACATAGGTCTGTCTTTTAGATCCGAACACAAATAGGAATTATCGGGAGAAGCAAGCCCTTAAATGGAGAGAAAGTCTAATTTCTAGTTTCTTATGACAGAAACTGAAAAATAATAACATTTTCAGAAAGTACATCAAGTTTGGTAAATTTGGACCAGCAAATCCTCCAATACGGGGGTTTTCAAGAAAAGCACGCCTTTGCATTAAAATAATGTAAAATTTTTGGTGTACTGTAATGAAAGCGAAAGAATATTTGTACTAGACGAAGTGGTGTAGGGTATTTAAGGGTCCACCTTACCCAACTGCAGTGTTCTTAACTATCTTAGTCATAAGTCTTTAAATTTTATCGCTAATTATGTTTAAATTTTCTTAGCTTTTCAACAAGAAATTTAATTAAGAACTTCTCACGACACGAGTAAGGGAAAGTTGTGCACATTTGTAACTATTAGTGTTTTAAGTACTGCGACCTTTAAAGTTACGACTTCAAAATAGAACGATCTTTATTAAACCAGGAGGTGATATTCATACAAGGAAAATTCGGATATGTATTCAGAAGGCTCACAAGTACGATGCCAATAATTTGCAACAGCATAGCATAGCATAGCGCATCACTGATTCGCTGCCCTTCGACAGGCACAATATTCAATTTAATATATAATTTCTGCGTTTCTTCTTCTTACCTCAGCAAGCAATTAAAAATTTCCAATTCAAGCAACCGAAGACAATTTGATTTTTTCAATGTTTACAAAAGTTTATATAAAAACTGAATGAATTCGATTTGTTTGAATGTAAATTAAATAAAACAAAGCGGGACCATTAGAGCTAAAGAAAAAAAAAATTTTTTTTCTTTTTAAAATGAATTTTTTATACTTGGCACTTGAAATAAATACAAAAGCCGCTTAGACTAGCAGTCTATGAATTGCGTTAATATGTTTGTAATGTATTTATAAATACGTCAAATATTTGGCAGCTATTGCGGTCCGTAAAACAGTGAGGTCCGTAGTACGTGAAGTTTGGGTAAGTGAAGCAAAAATACAAATCTTGTGTTTGATGAATGGAAGAGAGTATGAGCACAGGGACATATAAGGGGACATGATTAAAAAGGGTCACGTGCTAGCTTAGACAGCCTTACTTGGGACCATAGTAACCAATGAGTCAAGGCTACTTTCGAATTTAAGTAAGGTAAGTGAAGGTAAAATACAAATTTTTCCACTATACTTAGACGGACGGACAAGCGAACATGATTAAAGGGTCTCACGTGCTAGTCCAGACAGAATTACGTGGGGCCTTAGTACCAATGAGCCAAGGCTACTTTTGAATTTAAGAAGGTGAAGAAAGAATACAAATTTTTCGACTCATATTTTCTTGACCGAACAGAATATGCACTGATAGACAGACAAGAGGGCATGATTAAAAGGCAGAAAAAGTGAAGATAAAATGCAAATTTTTCCACTCATATTTTCTTGACTGAACAGAATATGCTTAGACAGACGGACAAGTGAACATGATTAAAGGGTCTCACGTGCTAGCCCAGACAGAATTACGTGGGACCGCAGTAACCAGTGAGCCAAGATTACTTTCGAATTTAAGTCGGGTAGGTGAAGAAAGAACACAAATTTTTGCACTGACATTTCCTGGACCGAACAAAATATGCACTGATGGACAGACAAAGGGACATGATTAAAAGCCAGAAAAAGTGAAGATAAAATACAAATTTTTCCACTCATATTTTCTGGACCGAACAGAATATGCACTGACGGACAGACACTTGCTATCGTAGACAAAAGAGATGATAAGCTTAATACAACTGTCTGTCGACAGTGGTTATACAACGAAAGCAGAATATCAAGGACTTCTTTTGAAAAAATCTTCATAAGAAAAAGCATTCATTTTAATATTTTTTATAATCATCACCACCTAAGAGAAATGCTTCTTAAGGATGCCTTCAATTACAATTATTCCTGCCTTAAGCGAAATATACAGAATTCATGAGAAACTTTCATTGTAACTTTATTAATTTCCAGGCAACTCGAATGAAAACATCAAAAGCCATCTTCAAATGCTTTATAAGTTGAATGATTAAAAAAAAAAAAGTTGAATTGTTTTTTCAAAGCATGAAAGCGCTAAAGAAAACGAATAGCTGGATACAAAAGAACGTGTTATTCATCGCTTGGGTTACAAAGTCGGAAATGTGTCAATAAAATATACGCAAAGCAATATCAACGCGAAGCAATTAATCATAACAGAATACTGAGAACAGAATACGACATTAATTCCTTCCTTCTCTCTCTTCTCTTTCTTTTTGTCTTATTTCCTCATTTTCTTTGCCTGTTTTTGTACTCCATCTTTGTGATTAGCTCGATGTGCTGGCCATTGTTTTAAAATGTTCGCTTTCATTAAGAAAAAAAAAAAAGGGTTAAACTGTAAACAAAACGGGGTTGATATGAGTTAAAGAGCGTGATACTACTCTTTGGCACACGCGCATCTCCAACGGCAAACAAATAATGGCCTGGGCTTTTTTGAAATATCACCATTTACGTATGTTTGCATAAAAAGACCGGTTTTTATGGTCAACCAAAGCGCAAGCAAGAACATAACGAAGCACTAACCACTTGTCCGTATACCGTAGCTTTCTTTACAATTCAATTTACTTAACCAAATTTCGATTGGTGTGAGCGGGAAGTCAATAATCGATGACAAGTAAGGTACTAGAAAATATTTAAAAATGGAAAGGCAGTACAAAGTACTTAATAAAATGGGAGAACACATTATGTAAACGCAGCGCATCACTCTTGCAGCGTGTCGCACACAAGTCCTTGTTAAACTTGCAATGAACACAACGGTGAACAATGGCGGTCAACAATTAGACGCTGAAAGGGTTAGATTTTTTGTTTTCGAAGATGCAAACGACGATCAATAGAAAAGGGGACAAACTAAAGTCTATTGGGAAGAAAAATACTTTAGTTCACGACCACTTGGATTGCAATCTTAACGCCCTACACTCTCGGCGCATTTTTAATGGAAATTTCCAGAAATCTGTTCGTGTAGTCTCAATGAATATTTACGTCACTAAGCCAAAAACTTTAGCTTGACTCTTAGCTCTTAGTTGAACAATAATTTGTCACTACGTCCAGCCTCTTCTTTTGTAAATGTAATTACCTAAGTTAATAGGCTACTATTCACTACATAAAATAAGTAATGCAATGCAATACATTTGGACTTGTGCTGAGGTCCTTTCAGTTTTTCTTTCATAAAATACATACGGTTTTTTTTTGTCTATACTTTACGGCTTTCATTAAAAATTTAATTTCTTCTCATTAGCCAGAGAAAATCTTGGTCGAAAGAATTTTCATTTTCAAGTATTCGAATAGAAAAAGTAGACCAAGTTTTCTTTTCTCCTTTGACCATAATCATTGAAGTGTTAATTATTCTAAATTTCTACATGAAGTAATTTTTCTTTCAGTTGTTTTTTTTCTTTCTCTCTCTCTCTCTCACTCTTTGTGTAATGAAAAACTTTTCTCTTCGACACAGCACAAAGCAAAAGTAAATATAAAAACACAAAAATCATAAACAATTCAATTCAAAGTTTGTGTTTTTACTTTGCCAAACCCACAAAAAATATATGAAAATGAAAAGTGCGGAGAAAGAAAAAAAAAAAAAAAGTTTATTACTTACTCTACTATACTCGTATTCTTATTAACATAAAGTATTGATGTTGTTCTTTTGCGTACTGTTTGTATTCTATATATATATGTATATAAAAGTGTACACAACCGAATGCTTTTCAACGATTCTAATGAAAATTTTAGTACCCACGTTAGGCGCACTTGGAAATTTTTCATCATCGAAATCTCTCTTCTTTGGTTAAGTGGACAATAATTTCTAAAATAATTTCTCGAAAGTTTTTAAGAAAAAGAAAAAACTTTTCTAAAATATTAAAGAAATTTCTTAAATTGCAATTTTAAAAAAAGTCTCAGCCCAAAAGTAGGCTTGAATATCTTCGTTCATAATAATGGCTAAGAATATATTATGAATTTTCTTTAATTTACTTTTCTCCCCCCTTTTAAGTTGATCTCTAACTCCTTGGCAAACAAAATAACGTTATTAAAAATTTTCACAAAAAAAAAAAAAGAACAAGCATTTGTTATAATGAAAAGTGTCTTGAAAATGAACATTTTCTTTCTTTCGTCATAAATTCGCATATCAAATATCAGTTGCGTATCATAATTCATTCAAAATGCTTCTGCTTTTGTTAGGAAATTTGCTGCCTTTTTGTTCTTGTTCTTACCACCCTTTTGTTACCATCGCAACATCGCTGATTCAACCCGCGTTACAATGTTTTACAACATTTGCTAACCATAAAGAAAAGTGTGTTTAGAAGATTTTCGCAAGGAAATGAAATTTTTCATTACACGTAATTATAAATCGTGAGTGAAGCTATACAAAATTATAGGTGTTGACCTTTTCCCCTGAATATTTGTAAAAATTCCGCCTGTACGGCGGGCTCTCTTTTGTACCCTTCACTAAAGATGAATTGATTAATGAACAAAAAAATAGCATACTTTATGGCGTAGTAGTTCACATTTAGTTAATTTTGACTTTTATTCACTAACACTCTTTGCAAACTAACAAAAAAAAAAAACAAAATAAACTCAAATCTCACCTTGAAATCCTTTTATTTGTCGATGGATAAGTCTCTGTGTGCCTAAGTAGGATTTCCTCCATTATTCTTAGATCTAATTATGTTTGGTAAGATTTTCGAAGCTGCAAAAAAAATCAGTTGTCTCGACATAGATCTCCAACAAGATCAATGAATGTAAAGCAAGTCATTTCAGTTCAAAGTGAAGTTTATTATTATTATTATTATTACTATTATTATATAAATTTAGCCAGAGAATAAATTCTAAGACTAATAAAGTCTTAAAAAGCACTAGCATCTAAGGCTTTCAGCTTAATTTTTATTAATATTATTATTAAAAACTCTACTCTAAAAAAACTAAACTGAACCCACGACCATTGAATTGCTAGTCAAGAGTCTTGCCTACTCGGCCACTCAAGCGGATAAAGTTTATTGGACATATCTTCAAGTAATAATTTCCACAATATTATTGTAAGAAATGCACCGTCGAGTAACCCTCTGCATAAACGAGATACCCCTCAAGTATAAGTATAAGTCTGTGCCAGAATGTTCGCCTATTTCGTCTTACACCGAATGTTAGAAAGATTAAGGGCATCGATAGCGTGGATCAAGTTTTCAAACGATAAGCGAAAAAGTATAGCTTTCTGCTTATCCGCATCCATGGAACAACACGGTGATAATAAATGCAAAACTGTAAAGATATGAATCTAGAGGACTGGTCTGAATATTTACTCAGGCCAAGTTGAAAAACACCACAGCAATAATGAACCTGAGCCACGACTTGGCGCCCATATATTTAACTAACTGACGTATCATTCGCTTGACCAAAGCATTCTTATATCTTGCCTTCCAAAAGGGCGCATAATTCGCAGTATATCATATCATCCTGAAGTTAATCTACACTTTAGTATAAAATATTGCGCCGAAATGTGAGCGGCCTGCGCAAAGAAGAAAAGAAAAAAAGGGTTAGTGAGTCATGAAAAGCAATGAAAAAATAATTGCAATGCAATATGCATACGAAGCGCGAAAAGCAGCGATGCAGGCCAGATGGGACGATTAGCCTTAAATGTAAAGTCAAGCCTCCGTTAAGAAGCTTCCACTACTCGATAGATCAGTTTGCTGAGCGAGTATTAAGACCTTCTCTGAACTCCGATGAGTTCTGCGAATGGAGAATTCAAAACAC
This sequence comes from Glossina austeni, assembly GCA_000688735.1. Classification (NCBI taxonomy): domain Eukaryota; kingdom Metazoa; phylum Arthropoda; class Insecta; order Diptera; family Glossinidae; genus Glossina; species Glossina austeni. Next base: position 134,716 of record KK502573.1, read on the forward strand.
TACCACTAAGACGATTGAGCTACGGAAAGTCACATGGAAGAAGACCTAATTCTTGCTTCAGTACATGACTCATTTCGTATCTGAGCCACACTTGCATTTCTATAAAGATTCGCTAAAATGGATCCTTCCTCTCTATATTTCATATTTTGCCAGAAGAATGAATAAATTATTTCCTATGAATCGAATACTTTATCATAATTTTTAATTTAATAAATAAATATATAAATATATAATATATAATATATATATATATATATATAATATATAAAAATAAATTTAATAATTTAATAAATAAATTTAATAAATTTAATTTTGCTGAAAGCATACGTTTTGTTTAGAAAAAGACTATCAAAATTTGACTGGGCGTCCGTCAAGATTGTTTACTTATATTCTCTCTTTCTCTTTTTAGTAATTTTATTGATGATTCCTTCTCTTAACGACTAAAACGATGTTGCAGAAGTTCTTGAAGTTAGTGAAGAGAATTACAAACGATTTTTAATAGACAAAGAACTACCAGCAGCACTTTACTTACTGTCAATATGTGATTCTTATGAATAAAATAATCATTCTTATAAAAATCGTAACTGTTTATAAATGGTGGCAATAACTATTGCACACACAAGCGCAAATTTTCTATGAATTTCGGATGTAGTAATACGAGACGACGAGAGATAGAGAGAGAAAGAGACAAAAAAGCGCCCATACAGACGCATCGTTTAGATAGACAGTTATTGTCATTACATAAATAAATAAAAATATGAGAAAAAAAAAAAGGTTATAAAGTAAATTGAGTCTACCACCAGGTGTAGATGAATCTCAATTGCTTAATACTGCAAGAAAAACATGAAGATACTACATCAATACACATCAACATCAATATAGCAGTGCATATACGTGTATGTAAACCTGAAGTGTCCTTTGGCACAAAATGACACAATTTCATGAAAGAGAAAAAAACGGAGATTCTAAGTAATTAAAAGGGAAGGCATGCAGTGAAAGAAAAAAATAACAGGACACCCATAACACAACAACTGCTTAGACGTGGGCCTTAATAAGTATGTGTGTGTGTGTGTGTGTGTGTGTTAGAATAATCTTTCGTATGTTTACCTACGAATTCTTTACATGTTTCGAAAGACAAGATTTGAAGAATTTTTTGCCACTAAGTTTGATTTGTTTGCGTTTATATTGAAGCATAAACAAAAACGACAAAAAAATATATATTAAGAAACAGTGACATTTAGCAAAAAAAAAAAAAAGAAAACGCAGCAAAAAATTTCAAAAAAACAAAGGATATTTCCAATATTTTTAATGTCATTATATAACGGAATCCATAAAATCAAATGATTCTCTTTACGTTTTCATATGAAATGAGCATAAAATATATTAGGGAACAACAACAACAACAAGAAACGCCTACAATTGCATTCGAGTTTTTTCTTCTCTTCTTTTCTCGTCTTTTCAAATAAAGGTGATCCATCTCTTTGATATGACAAGCGTGCCTTTTATGAAGATTGTTTTCAATTACGAAAGATTGAATGTCATAACTGGAGGATTATCTAGCTTTGCTTGCCTTTAATTCTGCCAAAACTTTAAATTAATTACATTTTTTTGTCTTTTGATCGGATGATAAATCAGTTACAAAATTGAACTGCATCGACCTTAAACATGTCTCCAAAATCCATATACTTGGATGGCAAACGGAGACCTCATAAGGCCATCATCGCCGCATTGGAGTAAATATTGAAGCAAGTGATCATAAAGAAATTGCAAACTCTTTCTGAACTGCAAGAGAAATGATTTTTACAGGTTTACCTACTACGAGAGAGGACACACTTTTGTCTTTGTTGCTTTTCAGTTTACCGTAACGAGCGTTATAGGTCATCTGCTGTTATCCTAGCAAAGATGTTTTAAAGTACCGTCTTTCTGTTTTACTCCACAAGGTGCGTAACCTTGCCTACATATATATATATATATATGGCAATTAAATGTCTCGGGGGGAAAACATTGTATGCTCGAGTTAGATGAAAATGCTACTGGGAGTTATGTCACACAAGCAACCACTACGACCAAGGATTAGGAATAATGACTATGGCTTTAACTATAAGCAACATGACGGTATCCTTTTGAAGACATTACTCGAGCGACAACACTCAAACAAAAGGAAAGAAAAACTTGAGAAATTACTGGAATTGCTTAAAAGAAATAGGAATGTGGTTCAGAGTCAAGGCCAACGAATTGAAGTAATTTTTCAGCATTCTAACGGCCAGAGTCTCATTGCCAAACCCATCGTCAGCAAACGTTAAAGGCATTCAACTGGGATGGCCTCTGTTCTGCTCGCTTTGTTGACCAATGATTTCCAAGCACCCACGTAAGTAGTATTTCGACTCCTTTAAGTGAAAACAAAAACAGCCCCTTCATGCTTTCAAGCTTTCAGAGACTTGCTTGCTCCTTTCGACGCCCCCAAAAGTGGATAAACATTTTTCATAATGAAGACGTCCATGTCTTTGGTGAAAAAATCCTTCCACGCCATAAACGCCAAAATTTCCACATACCTAAACGTTTCATGTTTTTTTTTTCCAAGGATATACTATATCCTACATACATACATCATATATGAAGATATATATGAAAAGTCTCAACTCAATTGTGTATACTTCTCAAGTTACTTTCAATTCAAAGGCTTCCAAAACGGTTAAGTGCGTACAATGCGACAATGATGGCATGTGTTATGTCATCATAACATTGAAAGGTGTTCAAGTGATTGCGAATAGAACGGGACAAAATTTGCAACACACCTGCTTAGTAAGCAATTACGAAAACGATATTAAAAGAAATAACGTTATCTGCGAGAGAACATCTTCGAATATTAAAGAAAAAAAAAAACAAGTACAGGCGATAATTATCATGCTTAAGGGTAAAGATAGGATATAATTACGAGATTTTTATTAGATTTTTGCAAGAATTCCAAGTGCATTAATGGCAACTGAAAGACGAACTAATTTGAAGATAGAATTCCCAAAAAAAAAAAAACAAAAACATTACATTCTTACTTCACATGCTATAATCCTAACTGTCCGTCCCTTCGTCACTGACAATATCCAGATTTTCTTTCGAAATATTTTGCAAATAAAATATTTTCTGTCTTAAGACTTTTTTTCATGTTTTATTGAATTTATTTTTTTTTTTTTATTTTATTTATTTTTTATTTTTTTTTTTTATTATCATTTAACAGTGATTTCACATTAACACTGTTACATGTTAAGGTAATCATAAAATTTTAATACCTACTCAACTATATATGTGTTATATTAAAAGAAGCATCAGCCTAACCGCTGTCGGCCCTGCAATGACATTTTTTCACATATCATACGCATGAAATAAATGTGTCAACTTCATTGCGTTTACGTGTTTACGCCTAAAAGTACATTAACAAATTTGTTTACTTTTGTCAGTCAGTCAGTCACTCAGTCAACATATCGTACATTTTTATAAAACTTTAAATGTATTTTAGTTTGTTTGTGTTTCTTTTCCATGTGTAATGTTTAAATTAACAATAAAAGCGGCACATGTAAGAAACTTTGATGGACTGATGTCTTGTGAAGAAAGTGTGAGAATCTTTATGATGCGTATGATGAGAAATTATGGGTTTGTGCATTAACACGTAAGAGAGATGTAAATTTAAGGTTGTGAGGACGAATAAGAATTAACAATAAGAGGCGGATAAAGAATCCGTGCGATTGATTGTGTATTGCGAAGACTGTAAAATATAGTATTTGGCTGCAAGAGTTCGTTGGGCGAAAAGAGCTGAACGTAAGTTCAGCTTGCTACCTAATGACCTCCACTGGAAGACTTAGACGGCGAGCGATTTGCCCATCCTTTGTCCTGTACGATTTGCAACTAATCGTTGGCTACCGATTGATCTTCAACATCCGTCATGAATGGATCACAGTTTTGTTAAGATCATTTCACGTAGACTAGTCTATAACTTACGAATCAATCAATAATTCCCAAGACTAACACATAGACTACGTCCACATTATTTTTGGAAAGCACCAATGCTCGAGCTATGCCTACTAAAATTGTATGTCGAGTGTTAAGAAAGTCCCGGAGTCCGGAAGTCTCAATGATCGAAAAGCGAAGTTTCACGGTGTAGCTGGCATCCTATAGATCTCAAGAAAGATTTGAAAATTTAATCATGCGAAGCCCATTTTCCAAATAAACATATCGGTAATGAGCGCAAGTGGATAACCAAAATGGCAAAATAGCCTGCAGCGGCTATTATCGGTTAGCAATTCTCAAAAGCATGGCCTAAAGAAATAGGTTTGGATTAAACGCTAAGATAATTGCAGAAATTTGTTATTTTAAGCTTCTTTATAGAAGGAACTACAAAAAAGCATTGGGGAAGCATTGGACGTGGGCATTGAATTATATCGTTTTTGAAGAAGACCACGTTGACGAATAAAGGAGAATTCCGCAGAAAAGGAAAACGTGCTTTTACCTTACGCAAGCATCAAAATTATAGACCCCTTTATAACGGCTACAGTAACAACTGCAAGGTAAAGGACTTGCACAAGGTCTGTGAAATATTTTTCATAGCTTTTACCTCACAGTAATACGAAATAAGGTCAAATATCCTAATTGTGGATATGTCAGATTTCCGAGAGCAGATCTTTTTGCGCCGACATTCTAAACAAACTTGCGCATAATTTTTGCCAGTTTTCAGGTAAACATTTTTTATCAGAAAGTGAAGTTTCTAGTCTCTTGTACCATCCATTGTATTCAGCAGCGCCGTCCCCTTCCATTAAACTTTTGAGTGGTCCTATTCCTGCGCCAAGTTTTAACTAAATACCTGCCTGGTCTTGCCCTCTACAGACGCGGTTGCGTATCAATCCCACTATGATACTCGCAAGCTTGAAGAGTATACGCCAACCACATGCTTCTAACTCAATTTTTACGACCGTGAACGGTTCAAGAGCACACGAAACCTGAATCGGCAGGAAAGGGAAAGCGATGGAGACATCATTTATCATATATTATAAAAGAAAAACGATACAAAAGCTGATCGCGCAACAGATCCCATTAATGAAAAGATTTCCGCGCTTTAAGCACTTTGCCAATTTTATTGCGCGCCTGCTACCGAAATCGGGCAATAATTTGGAATTTAAATTGAAGCAGAATTTATTTGTTTTCGAAGAGCCGACAAGAAAGTAAATAATAGGTCCAGTAAGTGAGTAACGACAGAAATGCTATTGAGAAACCCAACTAAGCTTTATCTCAACCTTCTATGTTAATCTTTGCAGCTGAAGCTGTCCCAATACTAGACAACGAATCAGTAGATGGATAGAATTAAAAGTGCCTGGGGGTTAAAACTCTTTATAAATTAGGGAATCTGCGCAACATTGTCCTTATTCACTATTCGCTATGTCTAGAAAGAAACTAGATCTCGATTGCTTGTCAAAGGCAAGGCTTGAGTCTACATTTTATTTGCTTATACATGTAGATAGATATACAAACATACTTGAATAAATTATTTTTCGTTTTCTATATCCAATTTTAGATGAATTACTTAAAAAATTGCATTTACCTCTCAAAAGATCGATATTTGTTATTGACTGCGGATTTGAGACAAAAGCAAGATAAAATTTGAAGCTTTGGAAATGGCCTCGATCTTCGGAACATGCGCTTTTAGTTTCAATATATTTTTTGGCATTCTATCTTAAGTTTTATCTCCCAACCCTTTCCGTGACCAATTAAAGTCAACAAAACGTAGTAAGAGTGGCTTTTCTTTGCACTCAAAACTTTCGCATAACCATTATTTTTATACCCATCATCGAGGGATGAGCGGTATATTCATTTTGTCAAAATGTTTGCAATGACCAGAAGAAACCATCGGAGATTCCACAAAATATGTATCAAATTCCAAATAGATTTAAGCATGTCCTTCCATCCGTCTGCGTGTCGATGAGTCTGTCCGCCTGCACAAAAGTGGAGCTATCGAAATCGAACTTGTCAAAAACATTGGAAATTCTTGCACGCAGGTTGGTATTGAAAATGGGCCAAATCGGTAAAAGGACATGCCCACAGCAGCACGTAAACTGAGAACACCTCTGCTTTTCAAAATGAATAATAAATTGTTTTTTTGCTTATTACTCAAAAACTATAGCAGGTGAATGTACAAAAATTTGAGCGAACATTTTATAGGCGGTGCTGTAGTATTTGTGTAGAAGAAAGGAAAAAATTGACCACGCCTACTCAATACAATAGTATATTAAACTGTAATTTTTTTCAATGGATTTATAAGGCGCAGAAATGAGTTCAAAAACCCCATAAAATATATTACTTCGTGGCCATTTGGAATGCACAAACATGTCCTTCTCATTGTCTGCCCTTATGTCTGTCTGCGAAACTGTGTAATATTTATAGCAAACATTCTCTCGTGACCAAAAATGAAGATATCGCCTAAAAATTTGCAAAAGACTTTGGGAGTGACTTAAACTTTTCCAAGGACACCTATGCCTATGCGGCAAAAACTTTTATTTTGAAAAGAGAAAAACTTAGTCACGCCCATTCCATATTATAGAACATGAACAGTTCGCTCTTTTACTTTTTTTTTTTGTCTTTTTCATCATAACAGTGATGGGTATAAAAGATTCGGTTACGACGGCATATGATTTTCTTACTGGCTTTATCTCATCGTATAGCATAAAGAAATTTTTAATTCCCTGCCATGAATGTAAATTAGTTGAAATTAAAGCATCCACAAAAGAGAGGCTAATAAAAAGGGGCGAATAAGGATGAAAACAATTCGAAACGATAGAGAAACACGCGTTAATGATATTGTCGCGCGCCATTGTTTTTGCTTGTTTACGTCTACACCCAGCTCCATAACAACGACGAAAATTATGAAGAAGGTGAAGGGGTTTTTTCCTACAGTAAATATGAAGCGAGTTCTTTTTGAATGTCCATTTGACGACCCCTTCACTCACCAAAACCGCCTTATATCCATATCAAAATTGTGTACTTTAATTACATGCTTCAGAGACTATGCTGCAGAAGATGGAGGTGGAAATAATTTTATATTTAAATAGGAGACACATTATGATGAAAACAAAAAACTGTATATGAAGTTTAAAAAAAATGATGGCCAAGTTAAAGTGTAGCGAGTAAATTAAACCTTGGGGTAAAGAACTTCATTAAACTTTGTTTTCAAAATATCGATTTTCGGTAACATAAATTTTGGCTAATTTTTTTAAAGGGCGCACTACACCCGAACACTGCGTAATCAATGCGGCGTACACTCTTCCTTTCGTGTACCTTTTATTTACAGAACGATAATGTTGTAGTGTTTTCGTTCCGTTCTACACAGAAGTCGGATAAAGAACTCTCTCGGCAAGAACGCTATAAACTTTTTCGCGAAACTAAATTTTCCAACTTGCTTGCACTCTTGCAAAATATCTGATTTAATGGGCATACTATGAAGCGAGAAAATCGTGTCCTACAAGTGCACTAAAAGCATTATTAATTACTCCTTCCTTCCTCCCCTGTTCTTGCTTTTCTAGTAAAAGCTCTTCTGTGTTTACTTATAGCATATCTGTTCTTACCACTAACGAAAAACTTGTTCATCATTCGCAAATTCTGGATACACGTTAAATGTGCCGGGAGTTCGACATAACATGCGACGAAAACACTACTAATGTGAAGTAACTGATGAATATTTTTTTTAGAAAATTAGACTCGCTAGGACAGATGTCTTTGTCGGTTTAACCCCACGGTATCCAGTGACACACGAGTTGATTTTGCGTAACCGGCACCCCTATAAGCTAGGAGCCTAAACTACACCAGAGACACCAGATATTTTTATTGTGTATGGCTCAATATACGTATATCAGTATACACTGGTGTACGTATAATCTGGTTTACAAAATTTCGTTCCGACAATTTTGATATTGATTCAGATTCTAAGGGGTCGATGAGCTAAAGCTGTTGAAGACGAAAGGATTTTACTGATGCAAACCGTAAGATTTATCTGCTGAGAGATTTTATTTAGCAAATTCGAAAATCATTTTTCATTTTGACCAACAAAAGGGAAATGACTTTCCCCCCAAGCTGCGGCCAAACCTTATTATCCTCGGCTCCCCCTCCCCTTTCTTACTTTCCTTAACTATTACCGTGTTATGCGTATCCTTATGTTATCCTTACTAACATTAGCTTGCCAAGTGCATGCAATTCATGCAAAGATTTTCTTACATTACTATCTCTAGTGTTTGTACACTTATATCTACTGTCAGTAGTAAAATGCAATCCTGTGATTATATATGGCCGACAATTCAAATATATTCTCTTCCTCCCTCCCTCTCTCTCTCTCTCTCTCTCTCTCTCTCTCGTATACATACAAATAAAAATATAATACAATAGCGTCCTATCAGTTTATTAAGCTTTCTTTCTCTTATCCTTTATTATACAATATCACGGTCACTGCATGCACAAGAACTTTTAAAATTCTCAGCTAAGAGTAAAAAAATTATTTTAATTCATTCAGCGACACGCATCGTGTCTTAAAGTAACACTAGAGGCTTTCATTATAATTTTCAAAACGGATAAGTAAATATTGAAATAATGTCATCGAAATATTCTTAATTTTTCTGCGCTTGTATAAGTTGAAAGCTTTGACCGTTTTTTTTTTTTTTTTTTTGAAAGCCAACCTAATCTATGAACAAAAAGAAATCTTTTTTTTCCATTAAAATAACAAATTATGCCTAAAAATATTGAATTAATTAAAGCAAGTTTAATTAATGTTTTCTATATCATAGGATCAAACATGACGTCACAGCAAGACATAGTGACAATAAGTAATTCTTGATGAGCGGCTTTGCGAGCAAAGCAACTGATGTAGTAAAGGAAAAAATCTGTTCCCGAGCGGGTTAACGCTCGTAGTTGCAACTTTTGCAATTAACAGGCGAATTAATTTATTAAACATCAAAAGAGGGAAAATAACAAAGAAGTTTTCCAATCAGTTCCATGAACTTTTCATTTGACAGCAAAATCAAAAAAATTCTATAATTCTCCCAAAAATTCCTAAAATGTAAAATGTTTACTAATTTCCTCATAAAGTAATTAATTTCTCATTACGCACTTAAAAATATTTTTTGCAATCGAATTTTTGTACCCTATACTACATGACTTGTGACACAGGGCATATTAAGTTAGTGCGGACGTTTGTAACACAAACAAGGGCTTAAGATAGGCCCACCTTTTATTATGCCACTCGATTCAGAATCATAATCTGAGTTGATCTACGCCCGTCTGTCCGTTGGTCCATCTGATGTGTGTTCAGGTAAATTTGCGTTCAAGCTAAAAGTCGCAATTTTTATTGAATTTTGGAATAGTTACGTGTTTTGGCCCAAGGACGAATGCTATTGAAAATGGGTCGCATCGGTCCGCTTTTTCGACCACTCCTCATATAACGCCCTATTCTTAAAAAATTGCAAATTTTCAAAATTTCTCGTCAAAGTTGNCCTTAAGTCCTTATAGGTGGAACATACAATTTTTAGTTTTAAAGTATTTTTAATCATATTTCCTTCTCAAAATTACATTTTTATAGTCACTTACACTATTAACCAGCATTTGTCTTCGCGAGGGTAAATTTCGTAGGTGCACCTCCATCAATATATATATATATATATCATATCAATATATCATCAATATATATATATATATACCATCATATATTGATACATATATATATATATATATATATATTGATTTTGGTAAATTTTTTCGAAATGCCTCTCCATCCGTCCATAGTCTCACATTGATGCGTTCATTTCGATCAGAAAAACTAAGACTCGAAAACTATTTCTCGTCAATTACAGACAGAAACTTCTGTCCAACCAGGCTTTAACTACAAACCTGGAAGTCTGGAATAACTAAATAATGAGAAAAGTTTGGAAGCAGTAAAAATTCGTAAATATTGTGCAGATATCGGTCGAAAATTTAATAAAAGTTGTCAAAATGTCTAAAAAAGCCACCCACAAGGTCTGAAGCCCCGATGCGATGGTACAGGGCGCTTAACTCACGCATCTAAAATTCATAAACAGATGATAACCTTCTAGGGATTCGCTCCAAAAACGAAAATGCTTCCGTTACTTATTGATTTGTGACTTCAGCTAATTCTAACCAAACACCCAACTTCTTAGGAGTACTACAAAGTCCAAGAATGTTTTTCACTTATTAAAAATTTTATTTCACAAATTTATTGATTTTTAAAGGATAGACCGACCGACAACTAAATCCATCAAACCAATATAACCAAAAAAAAGTCACATACGACATGATAAGTTCAATACAGCGTCAGTCCTTAAGCAATATAAGCAATGAAATCTAAAGGTCAACAAGGGATCTTTTCTTTTTCTTGTTTTTTTTTTTGATAAGCATGCAAACGTCTATGTAAACAAAAAGGTACAAATGTGTGCTTGTGACATAAGCCCAGGAAATCGTTTTTTGGCCGCTCTTTTGTATTAAGTATACGCACATATCCTTACGTTATATGGATACTCTTCCCTTTCTTTTTTTTTTTGCTATGACTACACCATTTTACATGGCATGTAAATTTGTTCTACTTATGATCGAATTGTGTGAAAGCATATGGAAGAATTGATTCAAAATACTTTTTGCAATATTTCTTTATAATAATCGTTCGTAGTCGATGCCATGGATGAGAATGATTTAATAAAGATAACGAGGACTTATTTTTCGCTTATTAAGTTAATTGAAAAGTTCGCAGAGTTATTGATTTAAAATTTTAGGTGAACATATATACGTATCGCAGTCTCTTTCCAACGCCCAGTGGTTTTGCCAACAACATTGAAAATCCGATCGACCTTACGTTGTTTACGAAAANTTGGATCTTGCCCTATGTAAGGATTAAATTTGTGCTACATTAGGTTGCGGTTTGTGTCTGCTTCCCCGTGAATACACACATGGAAGACATGCGTTTATATAATTTTTGTGTTCTATAATATAAAATAAATGAGAATTGTGTTAGACAATGTGTACGTGTAGGGCTATATACTATACGACTATAATGTCTTTACTTGTTTTTAAAAATAACTCGAAACGACACACGGAACAATTGATGGGCATCTAAAAATTCGAATTGCAAGTTTCTCTGAACTGAATTTCTATTTCAATGTTATTTGCATATTGGAAAAATAAATAGTATCCCATTAAGACTGGAAAATGTTTACAGCTGTTTGAAGGAAAGTGCGAAAGCGTTTGTTTTAAAAAGCATGATGTTTTCTCTTTTCGCTATTGCGTGCACTCTACCCCTTAACCCTTAAGACAGTAACTCTGGTATATACGATACTTGCTAGTCATACGAAAAAAAAAAAAAAAAAAAAAAGCAATGAGGTAAAGCCCAGCCACACTTTTTTTATGCATAAATTACAAGACTGACATAATAAATAATTTCTATAAAAAGCGAAAACAACATTAATTTGATACTCAGCGTTCGTTTTCTATCTCGCTCTCTCTCGTTTTCTCTCCGAGGCATAATAAAAATGATGCTACGTATAAGGCGGTAGGAAAAATGCTCTTAGGTTGACGTGTGCTAAACATACGCTCATTGCGTTTCCGATTTTTGGGTTTTATGGAAAGAGTTAAAAATTTTTGAAATATTTTTTTTTCAATTTTTTGAAAGCAACCATAAAATTCATAAATAAATTTCGTTGCCTTGGTATGTAAATTTTCTTCTTTTTTTTTCTATGCCTTAATATAAATATCGCTGGCAATTACCAGTGTGCGTAGACACGCGTCACCCTAATTTTTTTTAAACCTTTGGCTTAGCATATAGTTCTGGGTGAGCCTGCGTTTTTTTTTTTTTTCGTAAGGGGTGTTCAGTTTTTTTTTTTGTTTTTTTCTTCTATGCTCTGAGGACGCAAGGGAGTAGGACAGAAAAAAAAAGGACTGTAAAAATGCATTATTCATGAACACCTTTACCTACCAGAGAGCGAGCAATTTAACTCTTTTATCTATTTTCGTATTTCGGAAAATCGTTCTATGCAAAGCATTGTCTCGACAGCGCAACATGTTTGTAGAGATTTTCTTTGTTGTCTACGTTAGAAAATGCACCGGATACGTATGCTTTACTTGGAAGCTGCACAATTTTTAGTTTTGTTTTTTTTCTTTTCAAACTCACCTTCATACCCGTAATTGCATTTGCATATTGATATCCTTTCTTCAAAAAAATCGTGCTCATTAAGATTACAACAATAATAAAAACAAAAAGAAAGAGGTAAAGGAGAAAATGAATGAGAAAAGAAAATTAAGTGAATAGTTATTTACTATTCCTTTAGTTTGCTTAATATGTGCAATACAAAGGCCCGGAAACAATTCATTACATGCACAAGGTGTTCATTTTCCTTCCTTCTTCCAATTTGCATCAGTGCACGTACCGCCATTACTCAGATAATAATTACATTTGTTATTTAGATTAGTTGAGAATAATTCGTCCTTAATAATGATTCCATAAGAAATCCATAACTAATTTTGACTCGTTAAGATACAACTAAGGAGATAAGAAAGTACGACAAGAGGATCATGATCGCTTTTACACCGACCCTTTTGCTGGTCTTAGGAAATATGTTTAGATTAACCTTTTTCCGTCTATACGTCACCTACATTTATAGGAGATACTATCTCCAAGAAGATTTTTTTCTCTTAAGGAAAACTATCTCTTAGGAAAATTTCTCTTTGTCATACTGTGGACGGAATTCACGGACGGAGCTTTCCAGTAGTACGCGGGGGACGGAGAGACCACCATGTGGCCCTGATAAATGGCTTTTGACGCCTAAACCCTTTAATGAAGAATTGAACAAACATAAGGTTCAAAAATGTATGCCACGTGGTATATGTGTAAATGCAAAAATATTGGAAATGTTCTTTGACTGTTGGCCGGCAGGATTGATTTTCTTACATAGCTAAAATATGCATAAAAAAAAAAAAATTAAGAATCGTCATGTTTTTAAAATCGTCTTACAGTGGCGCCAATATGATAATGGCGGTTATTGTTTAAAGAGAATTAGTATAATCGAACGCACTATCCTTATAAGAAGCTTAAGTTTCACTTTTGAAGACCTTACCTTGCTTAGCATGTGTTTCACGTGTGTGTAAATATGTGATATATTAGTCAACGAGACTTTCCTTCGAAAGCCTCAACCAAAGAAATATCAATCGCTCTGTAGATTTTGCTCTGAGAGAAGCTGCCTTTTCGTTGAGAATTATAAGATAGTTTGTCGCACATTTTAAAGGAAATACTAAGGTGAACATGCAAGCGGTTAGCGCTAAACGAGCTGAACCTTTCAAAGATAACGGCATTATTTGCGAATTTATTGCAGCCTTTAATTGACCCAACTAAGGAAGAACGACAATAATCGCCAGATTTTTTTTTTGTTCTCAAAGTCGACAAAGTACTTCGGCTATGGACACGAATGTAACAACAATGATAAATAAAATTTTGAGGCTGATAACAATTTCGTCAAATTGTCAAGCCTACTGAGCACTAGTCAATTCAACAGCGAAATGTTTGTTATTATTTCAAAACAAAAGCTTTTCCTAAATAGTTTTTTACACCACCCGATTATATTCCAAAAATCTAACCAAACATTTTAACAACATTAACAAACTTGCATTTTGAAAAAAATGAAAATCATCCTCACTGAATACGAAAATAAGTTATCACAAAAAAAAACACACACACACACACAC
>KK502573.1:170520-219184 GCA_000688735.1 Glossina austeni
TCCTGATAAATAAGCGCAATACCACAAAAAAGTAAAAAAAAATAATATATAATCACTTGTAACTTGGTGTGGGCATGGCCGATTTTTTCCATTTTTGCACACAAAGAATAGAGATTTCGTAAATTGTATGTGGAAAATTTCCGCCTTCTAAATTTTATAATTTCTGAGTAACGAGCTAAAAACCCACAAATTTTTACGAAGAAAAACGAAATTGCGTTCAGTTTACGCTGCAGTGCAGGCTTCTGCTCTAACCAATTTGGCCCATTTTCAACACCAACTTACGTGCAACAATTTCCAATATTTCTACAAAATTTGAAATCGATATCTTAATTTTTGCGACCGGGAGAGTGCCAATCACAATCATCACACAGACGCACAGAGGGACAGACATGGCTTAATCAGTTCAGAATTTCTCGCTGATCTATTTTATAGGGTCTCTGAAGCTCCCTTTTGGCCGTTACATATATTGTGGAAAAAAACAAAATTAGTATACCCCCATCTTACAGTGGTGGGTATAAAAAAGCTGTTTGATTTAAAAAAGTTTATTTCAAATTTGAGATCAATTTATCTAGAATTTAGTAAAAAAACGCCACAAACTTTCTCTTTGGCGCACAAATTAAACTTTACGTGTCATGAGGATACTTTTAAGCCAGATTTATTCAAGTGGATAAGCGGTATTTTCGAACAAACGTACAAAAGTTTGCAAAATAATATCAATGAAATTATAAATCAACTACTGGAGTAGTTTTGACAGTTTAATCGTTACAATTCTATACTGAATTGGAATTTTTTTTACAAACTTATCGTTGCATAGCAAGCAGGACAATGTTACCCGAAAATATGTAAGCGATTGAACATTTTTGCTATGATGCTGAAAACGTTTTTGAAAATCGATGTTGCGTTTAGATAACAAAGTTGAACTTTTCTCTTCTATGCTAACTACAAAAGTAAACAAAAATCAAATATTTTGCAATTTTTTATTATTCTTGTAGACACATTTCCAAAGCTATTACAAGCAAAGTTTTCAAATAATTCATTTCTTCGATGTAAGTCGATTACTAGCTCGTCTTTTCGTAGGCCGTTCAGCGACCGCTTCCGCGGCATCGCTATCCCTTTGAGTACGCTTCCTAGTAGTTTTAGCATTAATTTTAGCCACGTTTTTTCTTAATTGTGATTCGTCAACATTTTCGCTTTCTTTCCGCAACACATCATCATCGGGTGTTATTGGTGAGCCAACAGTACCATCAGATTCGATCACGTTATCTACACTCGTCTTATTCCCTTTGCTGTTGTTCTTCCTGTTATTTTTTTGGGGTTTTGCTAATTTCCTTACAGCAGAAGAAGCGTTTTTGGAAGCACTACTATGCCCTATCTGATGATTATCATTTGTTTCTTGCTCTTCTTCGTCTTCTTCATTTTCATTCTCTTGATTTTCCAAAACTCTGGATTCTTCTTCGATTTGTTCTAATAAAGTTTCTTCGTCTTCGTCTTCATTTTCGTTTTCGTTTTCGACTTCATTTCCATTGTTATCGTCTGACGTCTCAGCATCTTCTATTTCACTGCTATGTGACAGAGTGCGATCTATGGCTGCTTTTAAATCGGAAGTTTTCACGCGATAATCGCGAGTAGTACCGACGTGAACAAAATTCGCTAAGCGAACATCAGTTTTTTTAGCCAATAGGACGATAGTTTTGTTGAAGTTCTCTATGCAGAGAATAACTTTCGATACAAATTTTGTTTCCCTTAGAACTTTTGCCGCTCCAACTTGAGGATTGCGTTTGTGCTTCTTATCCGTATCCAATACATTGCTTTCGATGTACGTTATTAAAGCGTAAAAGTTAGATGGCAATGCTTTACCCACCACTTTCAATAAAATATCAAATCTTGAGATAAAATGAAAATAAAAAAAACATGTAAATATAATGCATTTGTTAAACGATGAATCTAAAGCGTGTCCCACGGAAATGTATGAAAAATTAATTGGGGGCATTTGGTTAAGATTATAACACACACATATGTTTGTTAATCATCTTTGAAAAATGTCAGTCACAGATCTGTGTACTCTTGATCAAAAAATACCGAAATCTTTGGTGTTTTCACGATTGTTTCAGTTCCTCGGTTAACATGAACATGTTTGACATGAGCATAGACAACAGTTTGGGCAGCTTGGCAGCTTGGGCTTGATTTGAATGCCAAAATGCGTGCAGAAACTTTCAATCTTCATTTTTGCGACCAGGAGAGTACCAACAATACACACCGCACAGACGGACAGACATGGCTAAATCAACTCAGGGTTTCACGCTAATCAAGAAGAAAAGGGTCTCCTTTTGGGTGTTACATATGTTATGGGAAAAAAACAAAACGAGTATACCCCCATCTTACAGTGGTGGGTATAAAAAGAAACTTTTCAACAAACAGGGTAGAAGTTTAGTATGCATATCTTTATATATGTAGATGTTATAGAACGCAAAAAAACTAGGTAAACAAAAAAATATTAAATAAAGAAAACAAGTAAGAAAATTATATTCGGTCCTAACCAAATCTTTTACACTCATCACCGTCATCGTACAACGGACAAAAAAAAAGAATTAAATTTTTGTGCTCTATAATATGAGGGGCACACGGCTGACTTCTTCTATTTTCAAAATAAAAGCTTTAGGCGCGTAGGCGTAGTAGGCATGTCCTTGGGAAAGCTTAGGTCACTTCCCAACTCTTTTGCAAATTTGTAGGCGATATCTTCATTCTCGCCAACGGAAGAATGCTTACCACAGATACTACACGCAGTTGAGTAGACATCCAGATAGTCAAACGAACAGACGGACGTGGTTAGGCGCATTTCAAATTTGAATCCAAGAATTCATATACATTATGAGGTTTTTCAAACTTATTTCTACAATCTTGAATATCAATTCTTGATCCTTGATTTGCAAAATTTTCGTTCCTCGTTCTAATATAGGAAAATTTTCTCACTTACTTTGTGCCATGCAGCGACACCTTTACACCACCTGCACAACAATTAAGAAAATGTTTGGCCATATTCTTTAAGCAAACGTAATGTTGCATAACGACTTTCAGCAGACCATCCATACATGTTCCCAGCGGTATACAAACATTGGTAAAATTTATTAAAGTCTGCGATACATGAATCAATTGAGAGCATATAGAACGTTCCAATGAACTTAAAGCACCTAAACAGAAATCACGATCATCTTCAACTGCTATGCGGCATTTATAGGTCAAACTATTTGCTTTGGTTATAAAGTATTCAACATCTTCGATTTGTTTTCGTATAGCTTCATACGTATAAAGCAAGCACGATTCAGCTGTCACCAGGGTAATCGATTTCAACTTCACTCGAGATTGAGTGCAAACATCCTACAAATAGATTAATTTTTTTTTTTTTTTTTTAAAAGACAACAATAGACTAACCTCTTCTTGTACTTCGTCTCTAATAGAGGACCACAATTTACTGAAATGCGATGGTATCATTTGAAAGAACGCCCCAGAATGAGTTTTTTGCCTTTGTTTAAACAATAATTTATGTACCAGACTTAACTCTTTATTGTTAATCTCATAATTCTGGCAAAATTTCAGTAACCAACTATACGATTCAACTGTCATACGACTATCGAACGATATATTTTCATAGAGTATCTCCAAACTCAGTAACAGATTATAAGGAATCTTACATCCTTCCGGATCATTGAGCATGGAATCTCCAGCATCAGATGACTCTTCTTCCATATAAGTCTGTATAATATTTTGTACAATGAGTATGCACTCGCTACTCTTATTGGATGCATGCAAGTCAAAATTGCGTACAAATGTATCAGAAAACTTGCTTTTGTAGGTTATATTAGCAGTATTCAAGCATTGCCGAAAACATTCTGTAGCTAAAGAAGCAGCAGTGAGATCAAATTCTTTCCATAGCATGGGTAAAACTTTAATGCAACGTTCATAAACCACTTTCGTAATGTCGCTCAAGTATTTCAATGTACGTTTACTGTGCGATAACTGTTTATATAAAGGTTGTAAATGTATTGCTTCGACTTTCTGGCCAGCAACTTCTAGCACATAACGCACCAAATTTACACGAGACCTTAGAGACGATGTCATATTCGCCGAAGCGAAAGGAACAACATCTCTGTCGAAAGAAAGAAGATATGGTATTATTATGAAATTAAGGCGACATTTTCGTTACTTACTCAAGGAGTAAACGCATAAAACGTTCCACCACAACCAAATTCCAAATATTTTCAGGCTTGTTCGGCCCTTTTTTCGTTGCAATATTATTTATACTTAACCCGAGAGTCGCATTTTCTGGATCAATATTTGTTTTGGATTTTTTATTCGATTTTTTGGTAGAAAGTGACTGAAAGAATTGACAAAGAAAGTTACACATATTACGCCTAATTGCAAGCAAAACGCCTTAGAAACGATAAATGTTGTGTTTAATGTGAAAAAATGTTAATTAATGGGGGCAATCTTTACTCTAGCCCTAGACCAAGATTTTTGAATAATGTATAGAAGTACATTGCTAGGACGCCCGAACCTCGTCTCAAGAAACACCAGATAATCTTAGCGAATGTTTGTACTAAGTTTCAGAATAATTATTTTTTGTCTATTGTTGGTCGATTCGTTGGCCGTGGCGCACACAATGTTTAGATTAAATTGAATCGGTGCGTAAATGCATACGTTTTGATGCCGATTTCTGAATTATACAAACGTAAGAATGTATTTAGCAAACAAAAAAAAAAAATTGGATAGATATAAAAGAACAAGGAATTAAAGAGTTAGCATCTCGTAGGCTTCAGAAATTTTCCTTCAACAGCTCATCATTTCTTAGACAACTATGCAAGAGAAGATGAATGCACACCCACTCAAATCTTTTTTAAAACACATAGAAAAGACCGAAGATTAAAAAGTCTGCATCATATCGTCTAATACAATTCTTCATTTATTTTATTATCATATTTATAAATAAAAGGTCCACATTTCTCATGAAAGCCATTACATCAAGAGGGGTCCAAATTTGATGCTGTAGTAAACTTCTATGTCCACTCCCTTACAGGGTTCAATTTTCGCTATTAATTATTAAAAAATAGGGTTTTTTGCCTTTACAACAATGATTATATGGGCCGGAGTTGAGAAACTGGCAGTTCGATTCAAATTTTTTTTTTGTGATCGAGTGCTGTGACTTACCGATTTTTGCCGACAATTTTGAAAACTGTAATGTTTTCTCATATAGGGACTGTTTCAAGAGAAGTGGCTATATGGGTAGTGATGGCAAAGATGATCCAATCCAATCCATTGTCAAAAGCATTCGCACTTGGGTAAAAATAGGTCAAAGTACCATATATCGTCAAAATATTCCAAAAATTTCATACAAAGTGAAGTAGACAGACGGACAGACGAGTTTAAATAAGAAGATTATTATGACAGAATCTATCTCTCGTAACTCCCCTCTCGTAATGTACCCTACGCCACAATACAAGAAGTACGATTAATCAAGTTCAAAATTTCATTTTACATGCGATTTTTATGTTCCTACCTTAAGACGTTCCATTAAATTTTCGTGTTCCTTAAACAATCCCAATAAATGTTTGACATAATCGTTGTTCGGCTTCGACATTAATATACAATAAGCCATTAGACCTTCCAAAAAATTCAATTGTTGCTGTATTAATTCATTTTTTAAAAGAGTTAAATTGCCCATCTAAAAGAAACAAATAATAAATATATATATTCCAGTATTCTAGTTGCGCGTACTTACCGTACTTTCAAATTTGATTTCTTTATTCAAAGTCTTCTCTATGGATGTCTCAATCAAGCGTCTCATTTCTCTAACATTATATTCATATTCGAAATTTTCAAAAACAACCAAACAATGAGCAATAAATACTAAAAGTAGTCCAAGATTATCATATATATGAATCTCATTTTCCTGATCGTCCGTTGCTTTTGCGATTTTTTCAAATTTCACCTTAAACTGATTGCCATCGTCCTCCTCAAGCGGTGCTTCGAAATATGAACGAAAATGCCAATCAATAAATTGCACAATGTGAGGAACTAGCTTATTATTTAGTTCGACGGCGCGTTGTAAATCTACAAAATAAATGTAATTTAAGGGGAAAATTTCCTCAATTTGGAATTAGTAAAGTTTACTTTCGTATAAAATAATCTTGACATCCACAGACTGTTGGAAGCAATTTCTTAAAATTCCCATAATATCCAAGGATAACATATCAAAATGTCGGTGGGATCGGTTCATAGTTGCGCTAGCGCTTTGGGACATGAAACCACAACTTGAAATATTTTGCTGAGTACAAATGCTGCTTACGTTCACTTGCGACCGTTGCGAGTTGCAGTTATTCAATTGTTTTAAAATCATACAAAAACCATAAACAGCCATGCAATGAACTTTGACATCACTAATATGCAATTAATTAAAAAATGTATTAAAAAAAGTTTTTAAATGCATTTAAAAGAATTATTGTGCAGAAGACCTACTTGCATCTTATAGCTTTCCTGAGCACATTTATAAAAGAATTTATTATGATGGGCGAAATTTTTAATAAGGGCAAAATGAACGGCATCATCTGCATCGAGCGATCACCAGGCATCTGAAAATATTTATTTGTACGAATTTTTAAACAAAAACTACTATACTACTCTTTCTTTCTCAAAACATCTTTGGAGACTCATAAATAACAAAGCATACCATGCTAAGATGACCGTGAGCAAATATGTCCATAACATAAACACAGAATCCAACTCAATATTTAATTATTTTGTTCAGTATGCTTGACAATCTACAATTTGCGTTTAAACGAATTGTCACCAAAAAAATACGAAACTGAACGTGTCCTGTTACAGACGAAGCATTGATCTTATAATTTATGAAAACTAAAAGAGCTAGAGAGGTAAATTGATTGAATTTTACGCGCGCACATGGCAATATGAGCTCGCGACATCAAGACAACAATGAGGTAATCTTCTAATCTTCCGATTCTCGCAAATTGCCAGTGAGCTCGTAAAACGCTTTATGTAAATTGTGAATTAAATCTAACGAAAATCATTTGAGATCGAACAAGTTGCTCCAACTAAAATATTGACTGAATTTGCAATTTACATTCAAATATTTTGCATTTAGAGCTTATATATTAGGGGGACCCATAAGTGATCAATTATTTTCGCAAGATACCGTTTCTCATTAGTCCTGCGGCAACCAGACAAGTGTAAGCATACTTTTTTTTGGTGTTATTCTTCAACCAATTTGTTAGTAATTTATTCCCAACAATATAAATTTTTTTTGTAGCCCTGTAATAAAATGGCGGACTTTGTACCTTCTGAGAGCCATATTCGTAATTGTGTACTTTTCCATTTTAACGCCGGTTTAAGTGCCACGGAAACATAAAGCAAAATTTTTGTCATATATGGAGATGTGTTGAAGGTCAACAAGTGTCAACTTTGGTTCAGAAGATTTGCTGCAAGTGATTATGACCTGTCAGATAAGCATCGAACTGGACGCCCAGGCCAATACGATAACGACGCCTTAAAATCCCTAGTGGAGTCCGATCCAAGGTTATCTATACAGGAACTATCAAGAAGCCTTGATCTTGGTCCACTGTACAAAGGCATTTAATAAAAATTGGCAAGGTACATACACAAGGTAAATGGATTCCACACCCGTTATCTGAAGCCAATAAAGATCTTCGTCGAACAATTTGTTATTCCATGCTCACCAGACTAAGCAGAGATCCATTTTGGTCTAGGATCGTAACTGGAAATGAAAAATGGATCCTTTATGATAACATAAAACGATCGAAACAATGGTTGTCTGCCTCTTCCAACCCCTGAACCACCCCTATCCCTGAGGAAGGTGTTATTGTGTATTTGGTGGGATTGTTCCGGTATAGTGCGTTACGAATTATTGAAACCTGGGGAGACAGTTACTGCTGACCTGTATTGTCAACAATTACATCGGTTACAGTCCGCACTCATAGAAAAAAGACCAGCTTTAGTGAACAGAAAAGGTGTGATACTCCAACAAGATAATGCCCGTCCTCATGCAGCGAAGATTACTCAAGAGAAAATTAAGCAGTTAGGCTGGGAACTTCTACCGCATCCTCCATACTCTCCAGACCTAGCACCTGTGCAGGTCACTGGAGCATTCGTTACGAAATAAAAATTTTAATTTCTTATCCGATGTCCAAACGCACCTTGAGTTGTATTTTAAGTCACGCCCACCACACTTTTTCAAGGGAGGGGTTTGCAGGAACGATGGCAACAAGTCATCGCAAACGACGGTGATTAAATAAACGATTAAAAAATAAAAATGTCATTTCAAAAAAACATTTTGTCTATGAATGCAAAATAATTGATTACTAATGGGTCCCCCTAATATTAGGTCGAGTCATAAGCAACTTCCGTTTTTCTATCAGGCATTTATTTTACTTTGATTGAATAACAAAATCATATCACTTTAACAGTTGATTGGTAAGTATTCAATCTTTTTGCTGCACCTCTTGTTGATTGACGCGGATTTTGCTCCAATATTGCCTTTAAAAGGTTGTCGTCAAAGTCGGAATGGGGTCTCGTCTTGTAAGGTCGTATTCCCAGAACGGATTTTACAAAGCAATTTCTAACTGCCCCCTCAGTGATCAGTCCTTCACCGTATACAATGCATATTTTTCCAACTGTCGTCTTAGCGCTATTGCCTCCTTTAAATTAGCATAGCATTGCATGCCGAATATTCACTTTTTGGTCCTCCATTTCAGACGTTAAGAAAAACAGTGGAATGTAAAATGCACCAATGCACCACGGAAGACTAACTTAGTTTGTTTCGCTTGGTAAATACGAAGAATAAATTCTACCCAACTTAGTTACGGATGTTACTTATGACTCGACCTAATATATTCTGCAATGGGTATTGCTGAATACTCCAATAAACTTAAAACGGCTTCGCGGTTATAAAGAGCTCACCCAAAGAAAGGTTTCCAAAACACAATCGATTGTTTCCACGCACTCAGAAACAGTGAACGTGTCAGCTACACTTAATAATGTCAAACATTCTGAAAAATTCAATTTATATAACTTAAAGCATATACAAAGACTACGCTGACTTTTAATTACCAGAATATTGATTTTGATCTGGATCTACTATCATCCATTCAGCTAACTTTTTTATAATACCGTGACCAAAAATAAAACGTTTCCGTATGAATTTCGTTAGGAAATTAATAGCCTTTTGTTGTAATGATGGGCTTTGTTTGGTTTTAAGTAGAACAAATACTAAATTTATCAGACCGGGAGTAACCATATCTTTGCCATCTTTGTTCTGATCTATTAGCACCTTCAAAATTTGTTCTAAATCGACGTGTTGACGGTGCAAAGTCTCGCGACACCATACCGAATATTCAGATAGGATGTATTCGTCTTCGTTACGGGAAATGACGCTACGTAGAAATGGTAAAAGTACCGACGCACTTAAACTGCAGCTAGGATTACGGTTGACTTTACTCATGGTGAGAATAGCGCTTAAAACAAAAGGTGTCAATATAATGTCCGGCATCGATACAAAGTTCTAAAGAAAAAAGACAAATATTGATCTCTTTCAATATTCTGTGATACAAGTGACTTACTCTTAGTACTGCGCACATTTGTTGCTCAGTAATTTTAATCTGAGTACATAAGTCCAAATGATGCAAAATTGTTTCTTCAGCTTCCCTCATTTCCTTATCAGAAAATGCATCTGTAAAAAGGCATAAATTTATATAAATTATAACTCTTGTATCCGCCTAATTGGGCGAAGGCAAAGAATCTCGACTAGCAACTCAATGGTCGTAAGACTTAGGCACTAGTGCTTTAAAACTTGGATTTAGAATTTATTTCTCTGGCTAAGTTAATAATAATAATAATATAACTCTTGTAAATATGGGGAGGTACATTCGTTTTGAATCGAACCTTACTGTTCGCTTAGTTCGTTTTCAATGTCGTGTCACTTTCTTAGCTATTGCAGGCGAATTATAGCCTTAAACATATATGTTGAAAATAAAAATTTGCTAAGACTATTCTGATTTTGGAACAGACGAACGTTAGAATCTATTTCTGATCTAAAAATTACATAAATATCTTGACAACGTTAGCACACTTTATTTCCTTACCATGGACATCAAATGAAAATTCGTCCATTTTGTCAATTTCTTACCTATGCTGTCGAAATCCACAGAGTTACTGTTCATATCGGCAAATAGTTTTTTATAGTAAAATCGGTAAAAATACTTGTCCAATGCCAATATCGGTAGAATAATCTGAGATGCGGTAGAGCAAATGGAAAACAATTGATATGCTAACGCAGGTAATGCCATCGGAGCTAAAGTTTTTATGTAACTACAAAATTTATTTAATACGACCGTGATTTCAGTAGCAGATAGTTGAAGTTCTCTAAGTCAATAATGAAGGAATGAACATTAATTAGCTGTTCAATATGTAATACACAAAATATTTACCTGCACATATCCGCCAATGGGGTTAGAACTTCACTCGGCCAACGCATCGTAAACAAATTTTTGACAATTGAATCGCGATACTCCAAACCACCCATGGTTATGCCGTTGACTGTAAGAGTTCCTTGGTCAGTAAGTATATTTAAGACTGGTGGCAGTAAATCTTTCCATCCGACACATTTTGGATCTGCCACACGTAAATGATCCACGCAATGCTCTATAATCTCTATTAAATGCTCGTTAGGAAATGTTTGTAAATCCAAACACAAACGTGTTATTAAATCATAAGTTTGCCTATAAGTTAGTTCCACCTTTAATAAGCCATCAAGAAAGCATTTCACACAAGCAAATCGTTTCTCTCTAGCTTCAAAAGTTTCAACACTGAAACCTAGCAGCAAACAATCCCAAAATTTTATAAATTCATTACGGCCCAATTTCTGCTCCAGAATGCCAGTGAGCTAAGCAAATGCCAATCATTTTATGAAAGACTTTGAAAATATCTCTTGAACTTGTACCTTTTTTGTGGAAGTATTTTGCAGTAATTTCTGTAATTGCGGAAACATACGTCGGTCATTGAATGTGTACATTTGCTTTTCTAAAAGCAATGCTCCGCTATTTGAAGACATCTCCAAGCAGCTTTAAACAAATATCGCAGTTCTAAAAAAAAAAAAGTTCACTTCCTTTTAACAAAAATTAAATTTTGGCAATGGCGCAATATTTTGATCGCTTTCGCGCAATCACCTTCAGTTGTGCTAATACAAAAAACAGCTGTTATCGATTCAGCTGCTTACTTACAGAGTCGTATTTAATAAGTACTATTAATGCCGGAACAATACGGAGTTGTTAGTTTATATTAATACACAATATTATGTTATATTGCATTACGGTAAGGTTTGAATAATTTTTTTTGAAAATTTTCAATGAAATTAAAAAAAAATATGACAAGTTAATATATAAAAAATGGGTATAAGTCGTACATAACGATAGCATACATTTTCATTGATTTGTAGTTGCTTTCCGGTCGCCTCGGTCGCAATTGAATTCGTCACACAACAGACAACATACTTACATTAAGTTTGTGCCAAATAACAGTTAAAAGAAAAAAAACTTTAAGAAGAAAGAAGATTTAAAGTTATGAAAAGTAAGTAAAATATTGTTAAGTTAGGATTCGATTTATCGGTTGCGACAATTAAAATAGATACGGTTTTGTTAGTTTATTCGCGTCCGATTGGGCGGGTGCTTTGACCAATATCAACAGGCGTGCAAGAACTTTTTATTTTTTTGGTAAATTTTAACCTTTAAAAACCTAATGTGTTATTTCTAAGACTAGCACTACCGAGTGCCGAGTCCTTTTCAATTTTCGATCTTCGAAAAAACGGTTATACAGCATGTAGTGTTTCAAAATTTGTTGACAATTTTTATTTATGTGGAAAGATCTTTAAATGTCTACAATAAATTATTTCCTAGATGCTGATGACACATATCTAGTGAGGTTAAAAATCGAGTGTGATCTGTGATTGTGCTCGTCCGCAATATAGAAGAAACTGAAACACACTGTGAAATTTTGACTGCATTTTGACTTTGACTTAAGCTAGACTTAATTTTAACCGCACTTTGGCTAACTTTTGATTGAATTTTGACTGAATTGTGGCTAAGTTTTAACTTAAGTCTGGTCGAATTTGCTCTCATCAGAAAATCCGTACCTTTAGCTCAGTCTCTGGTGAATGCTTTGTGTGACTTGTTATTCCGAAACCCTGATATTACATTAATGGCAATGGTACTGACAAGGACCAGGGGAATTGACAACTACAGATAGTTTGCGAGCACATTTGGGAGTCACAGATTGGCTTCGCCCATAGTCTACCCACAACTGCGCATATGGAAAGCTGCAGAACAGAATTATTGAAAAATGTTGTTAAATAGATTTTCATGCCTCAGCATCCGAAACGACTGCCATCTAAATTTATTAATGTTATATTAACTAACCAAGAATATTAAATGTTAATCATTCATTCACCTTAATTTCCAAGTTATAGTTTTTTGCCTGTTGCTGACGTTGTAACGGCAGTCTATTTTTGCATCGACTAACAGTTATTGTGTCAACAGACAATCGGTCAGTTGGACAGACAGACATAGAGAGTTTTTTATAGAATATACACAAAACTAAATTTCCTTTAGATACAGTTTTACAGAGATTTGTTATATACCTAAGCGGAAGTCAAGCAAGAAAAACCGTTACGAACACATTAGTTACGTAGTGCAGGAATGTTGAAGTTCTCTAAATTTACTATTGCCCTCCACTCTGCTGAGCATTACAAATACGCAGACATTATACACCATATAACATTTACTTTCGGCTGATAAACTTTCCGTTTGGGCAATTTGCAATCCATAGACGAAATATGGAAAATATTGGTATCGTGTATATTATTAGGCGAGTCATTGTAAACCTACAAGAATAAAAAAAAATTGTGGAACTGTATTTTAAAAAAATTCTTTTTTTATTCTATATTAAAAAAAAAAAAAAGAGAGCAAAGAATGCTGAGACACTATAAAAAACTATAAGCAATAAAAAAATGCATGGAGAATTTAATGTTAAGTACTCCAAAAATTAAAAATTAATCGAAAAAGAATAGAATTAGGTAATTAAAAAATGCATAAATGATTGAATAGAAGTAGAAAAGTAATCGATTGAATATAGGAAACCGATCATTTTCTTTAACATTTAAATGTTAAAATAAAATCTTTCTTAATATATGCATATTAAATTTTCAATTAATTATATATATAATTTTTGCAAATTTCTACCTTCCTTTATTAAATGTTACTTATTACCTGATATTTTCAAATGTAGTAAATTTTAGTGGACTTGTTTTTTCATATATATATATATATTTTTTTTTGTTGCTAATTTCTTGTGCACTTTTTGAGTTCAACGCATTTCGGCTATAACACATAATTAAAATTATTTACAAAAATTGTATTAAATCATATAAATATAAATGTAATTTGTTTTTTTAATCTAACTTAATCATATTTTTTTTTTTTAAAACTTACTTAACTAATATGACACTTTAGTAAAAAATAATTTTTTTTTTTTTTGCTTATCATTTTTGTTCTAATACGTTGTCCAATATTGCACTAAAATTTTAATTAAAAAGCATTTAAATAAAATAGTCTAAAATATAAAATATGTATATGTTGTATTCACATATATCTTTACTCTTAAAATTAATATTCCTTAAAAGTTCTCTAAAATAGCTTAAAATTTGTCTTTTTCTAAATATATTTAAAGCATTTTTGTTTATCATGTGGTATGCGAGTTTTAAACAAGATCGAATCCGCCCGATACTGTGTATTTAAGAGAGGCGTATAACCAAAAACCTTCAAGGAAAAAAGATGCTTAAACAAGATATTTTATGAAAATTTCTTTCGATGCATACCTGCGTAAAAAAATTTATGCATTTATGGCGCTCCTGAAAATGCGTATCATCTTCACTTAATGACACCGGACAACCCGGACACCTGAACGTCCATCTAGAAGTTACTTTTACCGGAGGTTTCCGCGTTATATGCGAGACGAGGAAATTCATAGCTATATCTTCACAATTCATATATTCGTCCACTTTGTCGCGTATGGCTTGCGGTAAATGATAGGTGTACAAATACATATAGTACTTATGTATGAAAGCGGCTCCTGTTAAAACCATACTCAGTTCGCAGCTGTAATTGGAGTTATAATTCCAGTTATGATTCGTATTTAAATCCCAGGCATGAAAACGTCCCGGGAAGCCCACAACTCGATCACGGTGCTCGCGCCATACGCGAAAACCAAATAAAATCTCATCGTGCCTTAAATGAGCATCATCGTCTACTGATAACACAGCTTCAGTTTCAACGACATCGAAGGGAAGAAAACGATTATTGAGAGAATTACGTGGTGCTCTTACTACAGCCACAGGCACTCCTATATCGGGCCACCTTAAATCATCTAAAGGCGGTTTTGGTGAATTCCATACCACTACTACTTTATGCAGATAAGGAAGCCCATATAAACGCCCCAGCGAGTCCATTAACACTTGTTCGCGTTCATAGGTTAATATAACAATAGTGAATTGTTCACGGGGATGATTGCCACCCAAAGCTTCACTAAATTCTTTACCGGCCCCACCGCTGCCTTTACCGATGGGACGAAAACCCATATGTGAACCCAGAAATTTGGCTTCTGAAGGCAAAATCGGATCAAATGGCAATTGGGGGTACATGTAGAAAGGATCTACCCAATCATTCCAAGCCTCCTTAGATTGTATTCGTAAAATTGTGTAATTTCTTCTGTAGGCTGGGCTGCTATAAGGAGGCTCAATGGGACCCAAAGATTCTTCTGGTTCGTTTTCCATACCTACCGGAGGATCAGATTTCAACGGTATAAAAGTGCTATTGAAAACACTTTGCGCAATCACTGGTGACACGGGACGTGGAGGCACTCCCAAACGATCTCTTAGACTAGCAATAATGGTGTCTACGGTGGCTTGCACTGAACTTAAATAGCGTTCCCAGACCAAACGTCCTTGACGTCGCATCAGCAATAAATCGCTATCCTGTATAGCTCTTAACAAAAAATGCAATTCCGTTATCCGAGCCTTCGGCAACAGTAAAGTCAATTTACGCCAATCTATCGTTTCGATATATGGTAGCCGTACCTCGTCTGCACCCAATATAACCGGTATAGCACCTGAGCGCAAAGACTCATATAATCTTGCCAGCATTAGTGTGGAACTAATTCTTCGCTCTAAAGGCGGCAAGATTAAAGCGAAGGTTGAATCTTTTAAAACAGCTTTACGTGACGAATCGGTGCCACAAAGAGCCCAATCTGCTGCGGCATTTTCATCCATTTGTTCGGTCGCAGGAATGCATTTAAATTGTAATAGGAACTTATCCTGAGTAGCGCCTCTAACCATTTCTAACAAATGATCCAGTATGAAATCATCTAGAGGTTCAGCTGATTGTTGGCTTGAGTCCAAAGGTCTTAATTCACCTTGAAAAGATAGTAAATAAGTACGCCTTGCTGGCACCATAGATGTACATTCCTGCCAGACATCCCCACCTGGTGGACCTAGAATAGGAGGAACTATCAAATCGTAGTTAGGTCTGAATTGGGATAATTCAAAAGCTGATTGCACTAATATGGCGCGCATAGTATTCTGCCCAAACAAAGCATTTGTTGAGCGTGAATTCAAATTTCGTCGAGCAAAATTCAGAAGTACGTGGTTACGACCATCTCCTCCCCAGAAAGGCAAGCGATAGAGTTTCGCCATATCAACGGTTTCATAATTCATAGTTAAAGCTCTGGCAGATACTCTTTCTTTTTGCTCTTCCTCCAAAGCGGAATAACGATTATTTTTCGTCGCATCATTTTCGAGTAAAGCCTCTCCCACCAAAACTAAATAAATGCATGCTTGTTTTGGATCGCGGACGAAATGAGCATTATAACCTAAAGTTTGCTTTATCGTGGTACGCATGAAGCCGTCAATATCGTAACCTGTTTTCAGAACATTATATACATCGGGATCATAAAGATAAACCGGAAAACCAGAGGTTAAACTGCAACGTGAGTGGTCGAAACAATTATGCATTTCGCAGGAGATGGCGGTTTGCATTGAAGCGGGTGGCATTTTGCGAGGCAAAGAGTTGGGAAATAGCGTACGTGGCAAAGCCAAATCGGGAGTATTTCGTTGTACAGCCTCACGCTGAGCTACTTGAGCTTGCTCTACAGATATCTTTAAACGTTCCAGCTCAGTTTGTTCACGCATTAGCTCTTGTTTCAGTTCCTCAATTTTTTGATTGTACTGACCGATGTCGGATTGTAGCTTTTGGCGGCGTGCTTCCAACTCACGCAATTCCACAGAAACAGTACTCTAAGATCCAGAAAATAACGTTTATCTCTTAACTAACGATGTGAACATACTAACCTTTATCCTTAACAACTCCTCAATACGCATTTTTAAATCACTTGCTCGCATAGAGCTGAAATCCTCGTACGCATCTAACAAAGGACGAGCATGATGCATATCCAATTGAGGCTCATCATTGTCAGACTAAATAGAGAAATTCTATTTAATTAGTACCCATATGCCCATAAGGAAAGGATATCGCTTCGCTGTTCTTACATTTAATAAATTGCGATGAGCAAACAAAGGCAGCAACACCAACAGCAACAAAATCGCCAATATAGTCTTATACATGCGATAATGGCGAAACCAGTTACACTTACCATTACCACATAAACAAGTTACAAGACTGCTCGAGCTAGCTGCGACTGTTCCAGCTGTACCGTTCAATGAGTTTGTACTTAAATACTGCTGAAATTTTCCTAATTTCTCAGATTCGTCGATTAGAAGAAATGTGCTACTGCTGGCAAGATTACCAACATTATTGCTGAATTGTTCGCTTGTTGGATTCTTTGTCGGTTTGATTTGCGAAAAGCCCTATTAAAAACATAAAAAACAAGTCGTCGTTTCGTTTTTTTTTTTTAACAAATTCTTAATAAATAATAATTTCAACCTATTATCATTTTCCTGGCTTATTCCTGTGAAATCCTGGATGTCAGCTTGGTTTTCTTTGGTTATGGCCTCGCAAACACTATTGTCTTCACCATAAATTCCCGCGGTATTAAAAACAATTTTTATTGTTTTTCGTAAGTTATGAATAATTAATGAAATGGAGGCTCTATTTCCTATGTTCCTAATAATAATATGAGCGTTGAAAAACTATAAAACTTTTCTTATTGCTTAAAATTTGCCCTAAATCGCTTCTACCTACACTGGAGGGAACTGTCGTAACCCTTGGATATTTACAACTTAATTCAATCTACATTTTCGCTCCTGAAAAATATTACGCACCAGTTTTTTTCTAGTCGCGGAAATTGCCTTAGAAGAATCATCATCATCATCATCATCTCGACATTTTGACGTAAGCTCGTACGTCGTCATCTTCGTACACAAGAAAAAATCGAAACTTTTTCCTTAATGTCACACTTAAAGTTATAATATTTTATATAATATATTTAAATAAAACATTTTTTTGATTTCTGCATTCAAATATTTGCAAATATAAATATTTTTCTATAATGTACGAGTGTTTTTGGCAAAAAACAAAATGAGCAGCTGATTGAGACGTCAAAAATTAATTCCTAAAAACATCTGAAAGACAGCTGACTTTTCTTCTTTACAAATAATTATGCAGGGTTGTAATTTTCGATTTTTTGCAAATTGAATCATTATTGTATGATCTTGTTTGCTCAGTAAGGATAACTTGGCAGCATTAAGACGGAATGTTGGCATTGTTTTTGTAAAATTTTTTCGTATCGGAGAAAGACTGAAAGAAATGGAGAGAGAGAGAGAACAAATGTTTACAAAACCCACGCAACATCATACAACTGTGGAGAGATTAATTCCCACAAGATAGGAATAGACTGAAGCACAATGAAGTTTTGCTTATATTTGCATATGTAGGAAAGCTATTTAATGTATACATTTTTTCATAGAAAGAAGGATAAATTTTAAAATGTTCATATATATTACAAACATAACTAGTAAATTTATAAAATTTATAAATTAAATGCGTCCCCCAGCCGTGGCAATACAAGCAAAGCTTCATTGTGTCAGCTCCCATATTGCAACAACAACGAAAATATAATGTGGAAACATGGCAATAATCTCCACAATAACTGCATCTTACTTTATTTCTTTCTGCAACATCCGCAACATCCGAGTTTGTAAAGGTGGCGGATTTCCGTTTTTCAATTCCATTAGAGAATATTCTTTTATAATTCCAGCCAATTTAGAAAGAAAAGGAAAGAAGTCATAATATTTGATAATAAAAATATCAATAAGATCGTAGATGCTTTAGAAGGGAAATCATAAAACGTGTATAAGTTAAACGTTCAATTCCCTCTACTTAATTTTTAATTGTTTCAAGTTTTATCTGTGATTTATAATCCAAGCAGACGGAATAAGGGCTAGTTCAACTCACATTTATAGGCTATTTCTCTGCGGGTGTTACAAACCGTACCACAAATTTAGTATGATGTACTTCGCTAGAGGTTCCAATAAGCCAATCTCCGATTCCCATCAGCTCAGTTGCAATCCTTTGTATAAGGTCCTCTTACCGTAGAAAATATCTTTTTCCATGTTTTGAATAAATACACGGATAGAAACATCTTGCGAATTTAAATCTGGCAAATCTCCTTCCCCTGGCTTTGTCGCATTTGAAATGAAACAGTTATAATGGATCTATGAATATAAAAACCGCTGTGTTGAAATACTCACACAACATAAATATTCAGTTAAATATGGGTAAGTCTAAGGCTCACCTAATCTTAAGCAATTTTAATTCGCTAGCAAAAGGATATATAAGCAGCCTATTTTCGGGAAGGAAAATCAGTCAAAAAGTTGGTCGAGAGGCTTGAGCCAAGAGAGTTGAACCGTAATATCAAAGAGAATTAGTTAAATAGATTTGCTAAGAAGTGTCATTGAAACCTAGACTATTCTAAAAATCAAAATTCAATGACACGATCTTTATTTCAACAGGATTTGGATAAATAAAGTAAATTCACGAAAGAACTTTTACGTTACAATATTCAGTAAAAGCTAATAATTTATTCCAAATCAAGAAATTGAACGATAAAAAATGATAATGTTTAAGGTACGAAAATGAAGAGGCGTTTGATATATCTATGCTGAAATGAAGAAAGCATCTGCCAAAGACGATGATTAGGGAACAAGAATGATGAATGTTGTGATGACGGTAAAGCGTTTGACTCATCAATGCACATGCCTTATATAGGAGATGCGAGAACTTCGGCATATGCTTGGGGGACTTTGCAAATAACATATCAACCAAAAGGAAAAATACAGAAATTATGCTTGTATGCAGGGAATGGAAGCATAATGTCTGAGCTAACGCAGAAGTTAGCTGGAGCGCGCAAGTTATTAGAAAATAGGTTTTTGTTAGAGTTTACCTGAAAATTACATAAACCTTGACCTAATATTGGAACCGATGCTTACTTTTATTTCCCTAAAAAAGAAACTTCTAGAAGCAAAAAGAAAAGAAACGGAAAGAAACGGATTAGGACATTAAGATATGGCTTAGGATATAGATATGAAGCCCTTGAAGGGCTTGTGAATTGTATACTCTACTATGAATATATAAAGTGCGCAGTAGATTCATAGAGGCGAAGACGGAAGTGAAAGCTACAACGGGAAGCTTTTTGAAACTTGCCCATCTAATGAGACTTTGATGGGCCATTGACTAATTTGAGTTTTGAAGGTACATGTTATGCAGACCTAACTAACGGCAAACTTATTGCTATTCTTAAATGATGAACGCGCTTAAATCCATGATCAACATATTGAAGAGTTCACTGTTGAGTTTGATCGAGACATTCGTTTGCTTTCGGAACACGACCAGAGCTTATAAGTCTCCATCTAGACCTAGAGGAAGCAATATGTTGGGCAGGGAGGTAACCAGACGTAACTTTACTTGGCAAGTTTGATTTCAGATAACAAGTCGAAGAAGTGTCAGCCAAAGAACTGTTAGCACTGCTGCACACAAAGCTAAAATTAAAATCTAGCAGATGTATGTGTTTATTTATTCTTAACTTAATAATGTTATTATTATTTATTTTTATTTTATTAGATGGATTTTTTGCTTAACTTTATGTTATCATTAAATATATAGAATATAACAAAGTTCTTTTTTTTTTTTTGTGTATACAATTTTATATACTTCTCAAGAGGTGTATAATAATTACTTAAAACTTAGCTTCATTTAATTACATATACGGTTGAATATAACTAAAAATAAAAAATAAAAAATAAAAAAAAATAAAAAACAATATACATAATGAAAAATTTCAAAAATTCAGAAGTCTCCAAAAGAAAGAAATAATTCACTGGAAAATTTGAAATTTAAATAAATAATATAAACAAATCGTTACGGAACGATAGCAATAAATAACTTACACTGACCTGAAGGAGGGAAGACTCTCGATCTTACGCAAATGATTAATTTAAAAAAAAAAAAACGTATAGAAAATAAATGCAATGAAATAACTGCAAGATTACTTTGAATAATTAAGTATTCGAACGAAGAACACGTTTCGCCATTGTTTTCATAGTAAGTGAGCGGAAACGTGCTTGTTCGCCTGCTCGCATTAAGGCGTTAAGCGAAACCAAATGTATTTTTTTTTTTTTTTTGGGTTGTTGAGTAAAGTTGGACTAAGATCAAAATGAAATTCGGTCGGATGTGACTGAGAAATAGAAATAAATTCTTCATTCGACATATATACAAATTGTTTCAATCGGAAAGTAGGTCAAGTAGACAGCTTGTTATGAGAGAGGTTCAACGATAAACAACGAGCAGACCTATATAGATTTATATTTACTAGCAAATATCGTATTTAAATGCTTATTTAAGAATTGGCAAAGCCTTCTATATATATGTATATATGTATATAGATATATATGTATATCGATATCTTTCAATGGCCGTAACGAATCCAAATGTGTCCTTTTTGATAAAAATAGAATACATTTGAATTGTGGTGATATGCAATCGCTACGCCATACTTCTATTTTGGGAGCAGAAGGCAAGTGAAATCACAAAAAAATGAAGAGGATTTTTTCTTAAACCAAGCTCTCCGTGATGTAAGTTATTTCTAATGGTTTTTGTTTAAATTAAATAAAAATTATTTCTGTTTTTTTTCTTTGTAGGAATTTTCTTTTCATAAGATCATGACTCTCAACGACTGTCATTTCCAACTTACGTTAGTTGTACAACCGTTTTCGAAGGTAAAAATATAAAATAAAAGATTTCACATCGATTAACAAAAAACAAATTGAAAAACCAATCATTGGTTTTAATGATCCTGTAAGCTTAGTTTCAAAGCTTGTTCAATCATTTCCTGTTCACGTTGTCGCTCCATTTCATATTGCTGTTGATCCTGTTGGCTTAAACGTAATGCCAATGCCAAGTCAGGATCAATATACTTGAAGCCGCCGTCATCGTCGTCGGAAGCCGGTGAACTTGCGGTATGAACTGCGTACAAAGATTCTTGTAGAACTCTAGATAAATTCAAGGAAAAGAAAAAGCGAAAAAATAAAGAGTGGAGAGTTTTAGGCGTTTACATTAGCAATACTCGGGACATAAATAGAGAGCTTCTACTTTAATGGGACGATTCTAGCCGGTAAATGTGTGTAATTAAAGCAATGGCAAGGGCAGGTACAACAATTTCTACTATTTAAAGATTTTTTTCATGTACGCCATATCATTCTTAAAGGAGGGACTGTTTGGGACTGAGGAGGAACGAGTTTTCGATAAATCACTGGCGCTCAGCGACAAGGTGTCTTTAGCATTTCCGTGTCCTTGTTTAGCTGACAGATTAGACGAATGGCTGGGTGATGTAGGTTTCGGTGAATTTCGACCAAATTGAAAATAGTTTTGCGGTGATAAACGATTAGAACGAGCCTGATTAGAATATGTTTTGGGTACGTTAAGTCTAAGTTAGCAGAGATTATTTTGGATAATAAAATTTTACATAAGAAAAGAAGAAAAGAAACGTAAACTAAACATTAAATCGGTAACATGCGTATATTAAAAAGAGAAACTAATTCGAAGATAATTTTTTTACATCCTCATCTCGTCAAATAATTATTAACTTGGAAACTCATTGTGTTCAAATGTAATAAACATTTTCTAGAAATTGTTCTGGAATGATAACTGATCAAGATAACGATTGGAGAAAATGTTCTATGCCATAGAAATAATTTCAAGTCGAAAATCAAATATTCTCCAAAATTGATTTCCGTCTTCCGTTCCTAAATTTATTACGCCTGAGAGAAAACCTCTGCTATGATCTCTTGTTACCTATGACACTCGCGTATTACTGCGATAGTATTATTAGCGGTTTACCCCCCTTAATTAATTGAGATGAGGATATAAAAGCCAGTCATATCTAGGTAAAAAATTATAAGAACCCCACCTTTGCAATTGTTCATCTTCTTCGGTAAGAAAATCTGTGCCTGCCCCTTGGCCTCTTAAAGCCTCCCAAATATCAACTTTATCAGACGAATTTTGTTCCATCGGTAAACCGAAAGCACCGGTCCCGCCGACACCAGCTGACTCAGCTAAGCTCTGCTCAATGGCATACTGCAACATATCATCTTCATCTAAAGCCAATTGCAAACGTCTGTTATCAGAACCTAGAAATTGAATCCAGTTAAAAAGAATTATTTTCAATATAAAATGTTTACCTTTATCTGCATAATGTTCTGGTACATCAAAGCAACGATCATCTACTATGCACGTGATACGATCATCTTCATTGATTGTGGAAACATTTTCCACTGGTGTGGTCATACCGAAAACGTTCCCGAATGTTATACAAGCATTTAAAACGTGAAATAAAGGTATTTCGACTTTTACGGGGAAACCGGAAGGCAGTTGCATGGTAATAAAGTCTTTCAATTTTGAAACATGTGGGCTGGCCATTGTGGACATTAAATCTAAGATGGGAAGTACTTGTTCTTGCAAACGTATGGGATAATCTTCACAAAGCCATAAATTTGCTTTGAAACGCTGAATCTGTAAAGCAGTAGGCAAGACATAACAAAAAAACAAGTCACATAATGTAAATTTAGGTATACTTTGGTGTTTAGTTTTCTAGGTTGTCCTATATCTCGTCCATTTAAATCTATCTCTGGCGAGAAATATTCTTGAGGTGTTATGATATTTTTTGAAGAATTTACGCCGGAATTTTGCGAGTTATTCACTGTTAAAGCTGCGGCAGCTTCACCGTTCTCATTAAGCTCTTCGGTGTGCGGCGATGGATCCTTTGGAAAAATTTGCAAAATATTTTTTAAGATAATTGAAAAAAGTATTGTTATTGTTAGTTACTCTTTCTCTGTAGTTAACTAAATCTGGACTTGTTATATATTCCTCCTCAGCTATGCCCAGAAAACTATGAAATGGTGTCCTTGATGTTTTGGCCTGAAGAAAATAACTGACAATCAAAACCTTCAATTCCAAAAGATTAAATAGTTTTTTAATCACCTTAATCTGTTCATCACTCAGATGATCCATGCGAGTTTTAGTAACAAACTCTACATTACTGGCTCCATAGACTTTGCAGTTATAACCATTTATTACTTCGGATTTTTCACTACGCCAACCCCAAATACCACTTTTATTACGCTCAAAGCTAATCTTTTCCATTTCAATATTATTAGTAATCACGGGAGCATTTAAACGGGCTCTAACCGCTCCTATAGGCGGCGGTATCGCGACGATATCGCCGATTTCGCTGTTCATTTGCTCCACCATCACTTCATGGGTGTCGTGATCGATTTCTATCATAGTAGCGCTATCCTCTATGAAAAAGAAAGAAATCGTTTTATATAGTTATTTATATCGATTAGTTTACAAGCAAGGTCTTCCTGTTTGAAGCTGAATACCACCACCACATTAACAAGCGAAATTTCATATAAACATTTTTACTACGGATTTTCTCAAACTAGCATGTAGCTCTTAAATTCAAGAACTTTGACAATAGATGACAGGCAGACGCATGGCTTCCAAATCCACTCGGAATCCTAGTGGTATTTTTGCGGCTTGGCATCACAATGTAAATATTCAAATTTGCGCTTGTGGTGGATATAAAAATACATTAAAATTCCTACTTGATCCTTTAAAAATGTAGGAACGATTCCCTCGTTGCCAGGTATTATTATCGAAACCCAATAGAGTAGTGTCAATGCGTACATTTGCACCTCGCTTATATACTCTATAAATATCACTGGGACATAACCGAGACATCAGAGGCACTGAAAAGGTAATAAAGAAATAAAAATATAAAAACTAGGAGGGCTGGTAATGTGTACTCGCCCCAAGAAGTAAATTCCCATTTCATTTCGATATAGAAATCTGGTGCATCTAATAAATGCCGCAACAATTTGGGTACGTGCGTTACACGTTGAACATGTCGTTGTAGGTCACGCACTTCTAATATGGCAGTTAATATATTTTCGTCACCCGAACAGACTGCTTCCTGTACAACTATAAAAAATAAACGAATTTTAGCATACCTTGTGTTGTTTGTCTCTACATATTTTGTACTTACTTGACCAACCCTCATGCTCGTAAGTAGCACTACATTTGGCAACTAGTAAACATTTTACACATTGTAAATGTGCTAATTTAACTGCTAACATTAATGGTGTACGACCGCGGGGATCAATTTTTTCTTTATCCACCTGTAAGAGGAATAATTGAATGACAACAAAAACAAAAATAGCAATCAGCGCTTGATAAACAAAAATGTGTAGTAAAACACTTAAAAAACATGATTTTTTGTTATGCTTCTAATTAAATTAACAAACCGTTCATACTGGGATTGGTACGAGTAGATATTTATCCACAATATGACCCGAAAACCTTAATAAACACATAGGGTAATGCGCCTTTCCCTTCTCTCCCATTTTCATTCCTTTTCTTTTTTTTTTCTTTTCATGTTCTTACCCTTTCCAATTGTAAAGCTTCTCTGAGTTCGTCTACATTATTTTGCCACACATGCCAATGCAAAGGATATTCGTTTTTGATCTCTTCAAAAGTTTTCATAATTTCCCACTTTAAAAATATTGTTAGTTAATATAAATTTAGCGTTTCTCGTAGTAAACGTTATTTTTTTCTTTTTTTTTTTTTTGATTAGCAAGCAATTTCCCACTTCTTGTGTGTTCTTAAATGTCTTGTCTATGCAATTTCTTTTGGCTGTTAATTGTGTTGGTGCGCAAACGTTTTACTGCTCGGAATTTATTTATTATCTTGTGGTAAAATAAAAATTTATTGACTGTTTTGGCGCTTTTTCTTAAATTATAACAATCTACTGCTTAAATGTATTAATGTCCATTTTTTTCTTTTTTAAATACAGCTATAGTTTTATTTATAACATTTTTAATTAAAAATCGTCAAGAATCACTAAAAATGTAAATTTTAAGACTTCTATAAATAAAAGGGTTGCCAGGGCTTTTAATTTTTAAACAACAACAAGATTACCTGTAACGAAAATATAGAAGTATGAAAATAGAAAATGTCGATTACAATAAAATCGATATTTTTAGAAAAAAACATGTAATACAGAAATTTTGTAAAAATTTTTATCTACTTTACTAAAAAACCAAAAGAGTAAAGTTTACGATTTTAAGTTTTGTGGCAGTCTTCAAATTGGAAAAGAGGGATACATATAAATAAAAAAAAAAAAGAGTTAAATTGAACAGTCAGACGTTAACCAGCACTGTTCGGTATTTGTTTGTTTATAATTGATTGAACGTACTTTTTAATCAATCAATTGAAGAACAGCTGTCAAATAGCGGTATAAGAAAAGAAAATTTCTGTTCAGATTTCAAGAATAAATTAATGTCTAGTCTGATTTTCGTTTAATTTGTAAGAAGAATATTTATAATTTATGAAAAAAAATTAAATCAATACCAAGAAAAAGTAAGTATATAATACGTAAAAAGCTGAAAATAGTTATCATAAACTGATCTGTCAAAAAATCTTGTGATTAAAAGTGCAAATTTTTTTTCCATTAAAACTTATATTATTGATTGATAGTGATAAATTAACATAAATATGCGCGTTTTCAATTGAATCGATTTGCAATTTCTCAAGTTTATTATTGTAAAGAAGAAATTAATTTTAAATGTACGATGTCCCGTTTTATGTGTGGAAGTTGTGTAAGCACGCACTTGTTTTGTAAAGGCAATCCTTTCTACGATCTCCAAATTTTCAATAGAAGGGTATTGCATTAGCTGATATTGCATCGAATGGGAAGCATAGGATCCCGTTCCACGCTATAATATATGTTATGACATAATATACATATACATTGTGTTAATACATTTTAAGGTTTGCACAAATTTAGACGCATTGCATTACCTTCGTCATACCCGTATATACTGCGGATTATTTATTTTAGTTTTATTTTGATTCAAATCTATTTGCAACATCTGTTGGCAATGTTCCTGATATATACACGAAGCGTTTAACTTAGTTTGTTGAATGATTTGTAACAAACCGAACTGAATATATGTAAAAAGAAGAGCATAAATTTTAGTTACATTTTTTATTTATAGTTACACTTTACTTGTAAGAGGCGTACAATACAATCTTTATCCCAGACATGACCCCGAAAATTCTTATTAGGTATCTTGATTATGTTGAGCGCTTAAAATACGTTATCAGGCAATTATTTTGAAAATGATGCAAAATCAACTAATGACATGTGCAACAATTGCTGTGTTTGGGATCTTGAAGAAGAAAAAAATGCATTTTTGAAAATAAAATTCTTTTGCTTGAAAAGAAAACCTTTTTTATTTATTATGTTTCTTTGCATTTTCTCTTTTCAGGTTCACTCGTTTGTCTCTTAAACGTTGATTTGTGGCGTTAAAATTTTCTGCTAAACAACGTGAATTATTTTAATACAATTTTAGAAAAAAAGTAAATTACGAATCACATCAAATGGACAGTAATTGAATTTAACAAGTATTTTATATTTTTTTTTTTTTTTGTGTTTATATTTAATTTTTATTATTGTTTTTTATACCCACTACTGGAGGATAAGCATATACAGATTTGTCTTCCTGTTTGTAGTAATCACAAATGCAAATAGGCGATCCGTAGAGTACAGAGACGAGAGAGCCATCAACATGTCCGATTATTGGTGTCCCGAAAGTAGTTGTAAGTGAATTAGAAAGTTGCGCTGCTATAATATATAGCGCAAGTATTTCTGAGAGTTGTACTTAGACTTAGAACTTTTCCTACTCACTTGAAGCACTTCCTATAACTAAACCCAAGCTAATTTGATGCAAATTTTCCGAGCAATTTTTCAATTACTTGCAAATGCTGCTTATGTTACTTGTGTTCAAGTCTTTTGCCTATGAATGAAATTATTGAACAAGACCCGCTTCCATTTTTGTTTTTCGTAAACATTTATATGCGAAACCGTTGAAAGTGCTTAAAAGCCCACATACAGTTCAAGTTAAAACTAATGTGTTCAAAAATCGATGTGTAAACTTAATATTTATTAATTTTTCTCGATGTCTCGAGGACTGGTTTCTAATACGTTACGGTTAAATTTTCTCCTAATTAAGTATAAGCTTCTAACCGAACGGAAAACAAGATGTTATCAGTCAAACGATCGGCACCTGAGTCGCGTAAGATTCCTCTTGACTCTTTGCTTCTTTTCAAACTTAGAGCATAATCTACTAAGAGATGTAGGTCGACTTTAAGGGGCCTAATAATAAATAATAAGTGCCGGTACATTTGGAACGAAAACGGAATTTACTCTGCAGAAGAAGGAAACTAAGACATGTAGCAGCACTCCTGCTGAAGAAGTGAAGAAATAGCGACTTGATCGTAGTGTTGGGTAATCAGTATTCGTTTTAAGGCGAAAAAAATTTTCTCATTATTTCCATGTTTTCAATTTCTTTACTCATTTTTCAACTGCGTAATACGACAGTATTCACAACAGAGCAAAGGAAAAACAGAGCAATTAAAATTTATGTGTTAAGACACCTCGGCTACATGTGTATAAAACACTATGGAAGTGTAAAACATTTGTGTAAAGAGCAGTTTTAGTGGACCTACTTATACATACATGTGTATATATGCGTTAGTTGTATCACTACGGAAACATAATAGTTACTTACATCCATTGAGGGTTTTTAAAGTTAATTCGTTTCAAAAGATATGCTTAATCTTAAATCAGCATATGTAAGCGATTATTACCAGAAATCTCAAGGTTTTCATTTTTTTGTTTTCTTTTTTTTATAGTAATTGTGTATTCACCTTAACCTTAACATTATTATTTTCAATGCTTTTGTAATGGGACTCAATAATTTTCTTGCTCTTCACTGAGAATAGACGACAAATGAAATGCTCTTTAAGATATTTTTTTCTTCATTTTTCGTACACGAATCATTTGAAAAAACTTACATTTTTAAGCGTAATAAGAGAATCAAGTAAATGGAGAGTTTTCTATAAGACTCCACGTTAGTGTACGTTTAGCACTTTATCGTGATTAAGTCTAGAACGTTTCGCTAGTACCCGGACAATAGAAACAGTGTATAAAATAATTTTTTATTATTATTTAAAATAATTGTAATTAAACTTTGTTTTTAATTTTATTTAAGAAAATTGCTTATATAGAGAAATAATTGTTAAATGTTTCTAATTAAATATCATGAACATCATGATATCGATAACAAATTCAAAGGCGAAAAGTGTTTAATAATGTATTGGTGGTTCTTGTCACACATTTACTCGTTTTCTAAAACCATTAATTTAATCGTTTTAATGTAAGCAAACGCTTTTCCTAGAGTTAATATAGAAGAAGACGCCTATACTTATGCTGATTTATCCAAAGAAAGTTAATCCATAGGAAAATTAATTTGAAACTAAAGATCCGTTACATATTTTTGTTAACTGTAGCTGGGCCGGTTAGCTGATCGCGAATATTTTCATAATGAACTTTGCTATTTAACTGGATTATATATTTGCGTTAAGTTAACGATCAATTATTGTTGTAACTGGTTGTTGTAATTGTGCCCATCAAATTAGTTCATATGGACGAATTCTCATCTTCTTAGACAATTCATGACAGTTCTCAAAAGCGATTGACTGTTACATATGACTAAATGGATTTACATTCTTATGTTTTTTGAGTATAAATTACAATATATAGTGTGGAAGTGTGGTGTTCATTTCTGATTTTCATATTTAGTGCCTCCATCCTAGAACATGCTAGATGTTCCTAGGCGTAAAAAGTGACCAAGTCTAAATCAATATGTGTGTTCAACTGTGT
This sequence comes from Glossina austeni, assembly GCA_000688735.1. Taxonomy (NCBI): domain Eukaryota; kingdom Metazoa; phylum Arthropoda; class Insecta; order Diptera; family Glossinidae; genus Glossina; species Glossina austeni. The sequence continues at coordinate 199,945 of KK502573.1, forward strand.
GGAATTCCACAACCCGTGTCTATGAAATTGAAAGAAGATTGCCTGCGTGTAGTCCATACACACACATCTTATCTTTATCTGTTAACCATGCATTTTGTTATAAAGTATACGAGAAAATTTATATGTTTTCCTTTAGAACCTCAAGTTTATTTGAGCATAGCTATATGTACTTCATATTCATCCTAAACCTTCGCAAGTAATTTCCTTTTGCATGCAAACTTCTCCGTAATGTCAAATTCATTTCCAGAAATAATAATACAAAATTTTTGTTGCTAAATTCGGTCATAGTGTTAAGAGACCTAAATGGACAGAATGATTCCATCCATCCAAAATTTTAAAGCCTTATTACAGGATGATAAAAAAGTCTTCCCGACCGAACCCTTTATTACGGTGCCCAAATAGTGCACACAACCGATTCCGTAACTTCCAACAACACTTTCTTTCGTTTAGAAAGTCATTTTAGTTCATTTGAATACATTAAAATAATATGGTTTGTAATGAATGCACTTATTACGTGTGCTTGAAATTAAATTTTGCTGAAATTTTTATTACGTACAAATATTATTAAAATTATATTTCTTATCTATTTGTGGATGAAGTCGTTCTTATCGTATCGGTTCAGGGGCCGGTGGTAGGATCGCATTTTTAGTCGACGGTATTCAATAGCTTTTGTAACGAGTCGGCCCTCTTGTTCGTTGTATTTACAAAGCAATATTTATGATATCATTGGTGTGGGTTAAACAAAATAATGCTATCGAGTACCACCGACGAAGGCTCGTTCACGAGAACCCTCCATCCAAAATGCATATTCGGTATTGAATATCACAACGAGAACCGCAGACCGACCCCAGACCTCGAGACCTTGCTTTCTATTTAAACCCAGCAATCATTTTCTTTGACTTTTCGTAACGAAGAAGTGGCCAATCAGTCCTTTATGGAGAAATTAAGGCTCGTATGCTGGCGTCGCTGGTTATAAGGAGAAGCTACATCGAATGCTTGCATCAAATCTTGAATTCCAGCGTAATGCTCGCATTAAAAACTGAAAATATTGCTTTTTTTACAAAACGAACCCTTGTTTAAGGGCAACGAGCAAATAAATGTATTATGATCTGTGACGCCTCTATAATATTGCTCAGAACGCGGTTGTTAATGGTGGTCATCTTTATTTCCAAATCGTTGTTCAAAGGCGTTCTTTCTTATCTCTTTTAATCATTATGCGTGCAATAAAGTCGGTTAATACCGAGAAATTTGTCCAATATTGGCCGTCAGGTGTCAAGCTGTTAACTTGTTTTCTTTCATAATTGTTTGTGTTATAATTATTGTTCGACTAGTAACGAGCGACCTTCATTAGACTTAACACCGTCGCGTCTTGTATCGCTTTCTTCTCCGCTCTGCTATTAATTTATATATAAATCAATTTTTTCCTTTGCGTAAATTTATGTAAAACTTTTTTTACCTTTTGTGTATACTTATGCAAGTGTTTTCGTAAGTCTTTCTTCGAAAGAAAAAATAATACTTTCTTTTCGACTTGAATAGTTTTTTTCTTTATACGACTTGATAAACTAATAAAATGTTGTTTTCTTTTTTATTTTCTTCTTTTTTTTTTTCTCTAGTTATGCTTTTTTCGCGTAGACGGAATTTTATAAAAAGGTGATTGATTGCTTGATATTATTCCTGCATTTTTTTTTTTAATTTTACTTATTATCCTGTTCTTTTTTTTGTTTTTGTTAACGTTACACGTAAAAATTCTTTTCCATTGTAAACACATTAACGGTTACATTTCGCTTGCGATTGGTTTCCAGAAAAAAAAAAAATAAATAAAAAACGAAATGTTTTATTTTCCCACTAAATTGTATAATAAATATTATTAACTTGTTTTTTTTTTTTTTCTTCCTCTTTGCCTTTTTATTTTATACAATTTATGGTCTTTTAGCATCCAATAGAGAGGCAGTATTTACAAGTGAACGCAAAAAAAAAAAATAAATAAAAAATTCCAAAAATTTCATAAATAAACATCAGGAAATTCATTACCATTTGTGCTAAAGGTTCAATATATCTACATATATATATATATATATATATATAAATATATATATATATAATAAAATTTAATTTACTATCATACGCTTAACATATATAATAAAAATTTCCGCGCTTGTTATCACAGTTTCGCAAGTTCCGGTACTATTGTTATTATTGTTGTTGTTAACTCGCTCTTAATCACGCACCTTGAAACGTCTCAAGAACCATGAACGAAGGTTATACACTTCTTAATTTAATATTTCGCGCTACATTCATTCCCGGAGTGTTTATTATAGTTTGGCTAACTGGTTTGTAAGTATTGCTCTCTATATCTCATGCCTTTTAATTGCCTTCGTTTTCTAATCTAATTTCTATCGAAAACCAAGTAAGAAAGCTACCTACCCTAGACTAGGATCTTTCTTATCTGCCAAAAAAATAAAAAAATAAATAAATAAATAAAAATTCTAATCTCAATAATATTCGAGAAATATTAAGTAATTGAAAAATGACTAGATCCAGAATATTAATCCTAGAAACATCCACCATACAATCCCAATCTATCCAGAAATTCATTTGATATTTTCACGTTCGTCTGTCCAATGATTTTGAGATTTTCAATAAAAATTTCAGCAAAAATATTAATTCCTCAGAGCCTAAGTAATGTGGACGTAAGTGCTCCTTAGCTAATTATAGGAAATTAGCGAAAAAAAAAAATATTTGTACACCTTCTTGATTTCTCTGTGATCTGTAATATCGAACTCAAGTCAATAACTCAATAATCTACGACCTAGAGCGTACAAATTTAGATTGGCCCACAAACGCAAATGATGCTTATGATGAACAAAAGTTTCAGTTGAACAAGTATCTAGGATTCCCTTTTATTCTTCAGGGTGACTATAACTTTCTTGCTTGTTGTTGTTGCAAATAGTGTGTGGTCCTATATGCTACGTAGCATTTCTTTTTTATTTTTAGTTTTCATTTAAATTAACTTTTTATTTCCTCTTCCTCGCTCTCTCTCTCTCTCTCTCTCTATCTATCTATCTATCTATCTATCTATCTATCTTTTTATAAGAAGCTGGCAATTAGTGAATTTAAAACGAATTATATCCAAGAAAATTCTTAATTCTCACACCCACACACGCAGTATAATGCAATTGCTTTCTCTCTTCCCGCCCTTATTTCCTATCTTCCCGCTTTATGCGTTCTTTTGTAATTCAATCAATCTCATAATTTAGTTTCATTAGATGTAATTGAATCCGTATTTATTGTGTAAAATTTTTTCTTTTATTTGCAGAATATCTTTAACAACAGTACAAATATGCTTAGCGGCATTCGGTGTAATATTCGTAATATTACCTTTAATATTCCGTTATTCTGTGACACTACAGAGAGGCATTCTATTTTTAACATTTAGTAAGTGATTTTCTTTTTTCTTTTTTTTTTTTTGAATAGTTCTTCTCTCCTAACTCATTCAAATCAATTTGGCACGTTACAGTTACATATCCCAGAGATCTCGATTTAAGTAATCCCTCCAGCGTTGGTTTGTACGCGACGCGTAGCTTTTTTTTAAACGTTCGTGACAGTGATGTGGATAATGAAACCACAAATAATGAGGAGTCAAGGAAAACTTCAGTAATACGCATAGGCATCTGGCATGTTCTCCCCAGACATGTTGCTAAACGTTTTGCCAAGGAGTTACACGTAAGCATGGTACGTATAATTGCTTGTGCAATTGCTCGGCAATTGCTAAACTTTGTTTTTCTCCCTTAGGATGTTTTTGATGATAACGACAGAAATGTTACGGAAATCAAAGATGAAACTCTGGATTTGCTCGAATCGGTTATGAAGACATCATTTCCGAGTATAAATCGTGAAAATGAGAATTTCTTTTACGAACGTTTAATGAAGATGCCTGGAAATACAGTCATCTTGTACTTGCATGGTAATACGGCATCGCGTGGCTCTGGCCATCGTTTGGATGTCTATAAAATGTTACGCAATCTCGGTTATCATGTTATAGCGTTAGATTATCGCGGATACGGTGATTCCGATCCCATATCACCGACTGAGGAAGGTGTAGTACGTGATGCCATGACTGTTTATAATTACATATGTAATATAACTACAAATCCGGTTATAATATGGGGACATTCTCTGGGCACCGGAGTCGCAACAAATATGCTGTCACAACTGAACTATATGAATGAGAAGGGCCCTAAAGGTGTTATACTAGAGTCGCCTTTCACCAACATAAGAGACGAAATCAGACAACATCCATTTGCCAGAGTAAATATTTATTCTGATATCTCTTTTTCACTCTCTTTTGCTCGCTTACACACTAACACTTGTATTTATTTATATTTGGCTAGCCCTTTAAACATCTGCCGTGGTTCGATTTGACTATAGCCCGACCTATGTATTCGAACTCTTTGCGCTTTGAGTCCGATCAGCATATCAGTGAATTTCGTCAGCCAATCATGATTTTACATGCCGAAGATGATTATGTAGTGCCCTTTCAATTGGGCTATCAACTTTATCGTATTGCTTTAGATACCAGAGGCAAATCTTGGGGCCCGGTAGAATTTCATCGCTTTGAAGCTTCTCATCATTACGGTCACAAATATATAGTGCACGCCCCCGAATTACCAGAATTGGTGAAAAATTTCATTAGCACCTATCGTAATGAAGTTTTTTAAAAAAAAAAAAATACATTCATCATTTTTCATTTTAGAATCGCAAAAAAAACCCATACATTTTATACATCTGCTTAATATATAAGTAGCTATTTGAATGCTAATTATACGTTAGATAAATCTTTAGTCTAGAAATTTTCCTATTTGGACGTAAACATCAAAAACAATTTGAAGCTTTCTCTAGTATTTATTTATATGAAATTTATTTATTTATGTATTTCGATCTGATTTTCTTTCCATTCTCGCTAAGTCATAGTATTAATTATTTTTATGATTATTATTATTTTTTTTTCCTCATTTATATTTACTAATTAACCTATAACAAGAGTTGTATTAAAAATTCTGTGAATAAAATACACATTAAAAATAAACAAACACAAATAAAACAAAATAAAAATTTTACAATGTAGACTACGGCATAATTACAACAATAATTTAAGCAGGAGAAAAGTTTTTTTATTTATGACAAATAAAAACTTTGTAGTCGGGCAAGGCCGACCATTACATGCTCCACTCGGTATTGTCTAACACAATTCTTATTTTTATTATGGAACCCAAAAGTTTCATCTTCTTTCTATATAAAGGCAAATTGTTCACGTGCTCATTTATGAAGAAGCTGGAACGCAACCTAATGTATGTAATACAAGTTTAATCCCTACATATGATAGTATCCAAAAATGGGCTTAGGTGGTCAAAATTTTGTAGAGCTTATTTTTGTATGAAATTACTATTATGGGTCAATTTTCATCGCCACATATTACAACTTAGACTTTTCTGCTCTATAAAGGATCAATTTTCGTGGAAATCCTTGTTAGGGGGCGATCCAAAAAATAGGCTGAGATGATCCAAATTTAGTACGGTTAATTGTTTTATGTTAAGTTATGATTATCATATAAATTTCATCGTGAAGAATTGAAACTTATACCTTTTTACCTTATGAACTTCAGTTTTTGTTATACGAGAGGGGGTTCAAAAATTGTCTCCAATGCCGCTCCAATGTTTTCATGTTGAAATACTATTACTTAGCCATTTTTGCCAAAAAGTTTTGAAAATTGCAATTTTTTTCCATATTACGACTTTCCGGACTAGGGTGTTATATGGGGAGTGGTCGAAAAAGTGGACGAATCCGAACCATTTTCTATAGCATTCATCCTTGGGGCAAAAAACGTCCTTGTACCAAAGTTCATTAAAATATCTCAAAAATTGCGGCCTGTAGCTTGAACACAAATTTACATGGACAGGCATCAGACGAACACACGGACGGACAGACTTAGATCAAATTAGATTATAATTCTAAATCGATCGGTGTAATAGAAGGTGGGCCTATGTTAAGCCCTTCTACGTATTACATACGTCCGCACTAACCTAATAAGCCCAGTTCCACATGTGGTGTAGGATATAATTATCATTTCTTGCCTTTGTTTATTCGTTTGGAAGTTGTAAGACAAGGCACTATTACCCATCTTAAATTTGGAATTAACAGATGTAAAGATAAGGTGGTAAATATATTTCAAGACTTAGATAGGTGGGCCGCATCCCAAAACTAGAGGTATATGGAATATTTTTTATCCGCCGCATGATGTTTCCAACTTGCCACTTCTGATCTGGAAGCTCTATTGGGAGTGATGCTATAGACGAGGGCCTTTGGTTCGCCATCACTTAAGGATGCCAAACGTAGAGGGACTTTCAAATGAGTAGCGCTCTTAACGCATCTTGGATATTAATTAATTTTAACAATTAAGGTTTAATTTATTAAATAATAATTTATTAATTCATTAAATTATTATTTATAATAATTTATTAATTCATTAAATTATTAAATTATTATTTATTAATTCATTAAATTATTATTTATAATAATTTATTAATTCATTAAATTATTATTTATAATAATTTATTAATTCATTAAATTATTATTTATACATCTCTTTATAATATATATAAATAATCCTATAAATTTAGCATAAATTAAAAAATAAAAATTCTATATTATTATTAATTTAAATAAAAATTTGCAGTAAATACTTACTGTAATAAACAATTACTTACTTGTAACTTTTATATATTTTTTTCAATATTTAGTAGTGATCGCATATCTAGCTTGACTTGGCGTGAACAAAACGTGGCGTGACAATGTTGGTTCGTTCGCAACAATGCATTTGTCCCATGCGGCCCGATGTTAGATCATTTCATCATCGTGCACATTGCACACTGAACAATAAATTCTCATACTACTGTGAATCCAATCTGTCATGAGGAATGTTTTACACAATTCATGAAACAACTTAACGGGACTTAGTTAAAACTTTGTGCCTATTCACTATTAACGAAATCGAACCTAGTTTAGAAGTTTTAGTTGGTAATTATAAGATCTGGTTTTTTTTCCCAGTAACCTACCTGTCCCTTTATATGTCTATCTGTGCATGTCTGCGTCCGTCTTTCTTTATGTTTATTATCGTAACTCTCAAAATGAACGTGAAAAATGAAAATCTTCACAAGGCAATGTAATTAATGATGCGGCAGCTGCAAGTAAGCAGACCCACCTCGCAGAAAAACTACTATGGCTCGATATGGTCTGATACACAAAAAAATGTAGGTATTAAGGAAGTTTTCCAGCTGGAATTTAAGAGATCATGACCTTATTTTTGTCCTTAATATCTTTTACGAACTATTCCGTTTTTGTGGAGGAGATAAGCAAAAGTGATTCAACCGCTAAATACTTTTTTTTATGCCTCCTATACAGATTTGGATGAAGTAATATTCTCTATTAGCGTGTGCTACTAAATCGCTTTAGATTTTTTCTTTCCGCTGCTTGGCACATACCATGAATATTTGCAACTTGAGATATGTTTCAATCGGTTCCCATTCAAAAAAATTCTAATCCAAATTTTAATGGATGCCCTTAAGAAAACTCGTTTTCCATATTTATTAGAGGCTAAGCTAAAAATTACATCGTACGTATTTATTGATAGCGGAGTCGAAGGTATAATACTGCATTTTTCGGACTACAAGACGCACCGGACAATAGGAAGCACTTTAAATTTATAGGATGACTTTTAGAAAAATTTCGGATCAAAATTTTTATTTCTTGTTAACATAACTTTTACTAGCAATATTCAGTTTATGTCCACGCTCGGTACTATCACTCGTTTCGTTAATGTCACTTATCGTATTGCTTTCGTCTGAACTATTGTTGTCACCCTTTTCAAACCAAAAAAATATTTTAATGCCTCCTTCGAAACATAAGATGCACCCAAAATTTGAATCCATTTTTTTTGTGTAAAAAGATGCGTCTTATAGTCCGAAGATACGATACGCGATTCTGATTCATTTCGGAAGAAATCTTACGAAAATTGGTTTACTCCTAAATAGTGTGTATAACTATTTACTGCAAAGTATGATTTTCCAATCGAGAATCAAAGTTAAAAGCTGAAAAAATCAAAAGCTACTTATTCTTCGTAACACGTTAAACGTGCGACTATACTTTCCGTCTAGGTGATCGCATACTTTGTTATTACGAAAATACACGAAATAAGGAAAATCTTATTTATCTTTGAAGGAAAGATTGACAAAAGGGAAAAAGTATTTTTAATAAACTTTCGCTTAAATGAAAAAATTGATAACGGGCCGGCGTCGCCTTTAACTTTCTATAATTTTTTATTTCTCCCGTATTGCTATGAATTTGCAAGTCTTCAATTTAAGTAAATATTTCTTGTCCCTTTAAACCGGAAATTAGCAGAAGATCATTTTTATCAGTGTTGCCTGCGTTATCAATTAGTTTAAATAGTTAATCGATGTGAAAATAACAAACTGGATGAAAATAATATATCAGGCCGTTAGAAAAGGAATGAAAAATGCTCCATCCGTGGCAAATATATTTTATAACTGACTTGTTAATGTATCCATCGTCAACATTATTAAGCGAATTCGCATTAGGTTCCACTGTAAATTTCTAATTATCGTATTGCATAAAAGAAATTATCGTATTGCTAATAAAAAAAAATTATAAAAAAAAAAATTATGGATAAAAAATTTTTTTTTATTATTATAGTTTATTTGTAGTAGCAACAATACGCTTATCTACCACGTTAAAGATTAACGCATATATACGCACCAAGTTCTTCCGTATAGTGTGCCCGAGACACTCGGAAGATCGAATTGCTTTTCAAACATGCGATCATCAATTCAGAATGTATACGCAGACTTTGGGCGAGGGCAGAAAGTGCTAAGGACAAAACAAACGTGGCTAAGTGGACTTTGGAAGTTATCAAAAATGTTTACCTGATATATAAATGTCATTATACGTTATATATTGTAGATTGTTTATCCTCGATTTTTTTAAGTGGGAATAGTGTAATAATATTTTAGGAATTTCTATTAGGAAATACAACGCTGTCTAGTAAGAAAACAAAGTAAAGACAAATCGGTAAAATAAATGAATAAGAAAATAAACATGCTAACTCTCTTATTCGAGAAACGGTTAAAAAGCTGAGTAAGAAGATATTGCCATCTCTCTATCAACAAACAAAATCATTTCTCATTTAACACAGTCATAACATTTTCCTTGGTCGCGGATTAATTTAAGATCAGAAAAAAAAACAAGGAGAAAAAGAAAAGGAATTTATAAATAAACAAATTACGAAAGTTATTTGGTTAACAACTGAATAATTAAAAGATAACACACAGGCGATAAGAAAAGTGAAAAAAAGAAGCAAGTCGATAGTTCCTTGAAATGAAGCTGATTGAGTGAATTTCCTTTAGGGAAAATTTTTCAAATTATAAAAGCGTTTTAATTGAAAGAAAGAATATAATTAAAAAAAAAAATTAATTGCCAAAAGGAGATAAAGGAAGACAATATAAGTCTTGTTTTTTAGAGAAAAAGTAAAAAAAAAAAAAGTGTGATTCTCTGTATAGTTAATGTGTGTGTGCGTGCGCTTGTATGCACGAGTACGAGTGAAGTTGTTCTCCCTTATATTGCCGCCCTGCTTTTCCTCTTTTTTTTTTTTTTTTTTTTCTATCAGAATTGCGAGTGTAAGACAGCAGTGCAGTCGGGGTGAATGTGTGTGCGCGTATGAAGTGTAAAAAAACCGATAAATATCCCGAAGAACTCTGATGAAGCAAGAGAAAAAGGAAATTAACGTCAAGCGAAACTAGCAAAAATAACACAGAAAACACAATAGGAACAACGGCAACAACAAAGCATACACATATCTCTCAAATAAGAAGAGGAAGAAGAAGAAGAAGAGTAGCAGAAAGAAAAAAATCAGTGAAAGGAAAGTTTGACGAGTGCTCGCTTGTGCTCGATGTGTGTGGGTTGTGTTAAATAAAGTGCATTTTTTTATAATAAAGGAAACATTTTCTTAAAAGAGGAAAATCTCTTAAATTCCTTTCTAAATATAATAAAAATTTGTTAGTCAGTATTTTCTCCATTACAAAACACATTTGATTGAAAATTTTAAAGCAAAAAATTATTGAATAAAAAAAAAAAAAGGAGTTGCTTCCATATATTATGGCAAAGAGAGAGAGCGAGAGCGACAGAGAGAGTGAGTGAGTGTGTATTTCTCTGAATAATCACCCGTTGTGTGTTGTACATTAGAGAGCGAGTTAAGCAGATAGTGAGAGAATTTGGAAATAGAAGTTTGTGTATTTGTGAAATTATAGAAACCAAGCAATGTGTATTTTTTGATTTTAGTTAATCTTAACAAAAATTTTTTTGCAATAAGAAAAGGATACGTATGCGAAAACAATTAATAAATGTAATTATGTGGTAAGTTTTAACATAACGTATGCCAATGCAAAATAAATAAAAATTATTCGATGCTCTTTTCATTTGCCGTTGTGTGTTATCGCGCAGGTTTTCGCATCTTTCACAAAAACTGCAGAAAATTATATACATTTCTAGATGTTTTTTTTTTTGTGCCTTAAACATCCTTTACGTATATAAATTCACAAACACGCCCTTTTTTGTTGTTATAATGCATCGGTTTGTTGTTCTTTTTGGAATATTAAGAAATATGTAGAAATTTTTATTTAGAGAAAGAGTAACTGGACAAACTTTTTTTTTTTTTGGGGGAAACATAAGCATTTCCTGATGATAGTAATTATTTTTTTTTGAAAGTTTAGTTGATCCCTGTCAAGCATATTTATCAAAAATTGATGTTTCACTTAAATACAAGTAAAAATATCCGGAGACATTCGCAGGCGAATTCAAAGTCATGAAAAAACTATCTTTTACCTTCATTGAGCTTAATGTTGACAGACAGAAGCTGTAATTTTTGCTAAATCCGACAGCATACAAAAAGTTGATGTGAATCAAAGCCAATGATCCCCATAACATGTATGTTCTTAAAATCTATGATATTTTAAATGATTCTTGAAGAATGCTACTTGATCCGGATACCAGGACACTGAGGTTCATGCACGCGCGTGATTCTCAATTTGTTGGTACATTTCGTCCCAGTGATGCTCTTTGTCCAATTCGGAAGGACATCATTCAAGAATAGAAGGATGAATGTTTTGAAATCGCTCCGGAAAAAAATGATCGTCTTTTCTATAAGATTTATTCTTTCTTGACCTTTGAGCCCCTGCCGGATGGAAAATTTACAACATGGGAAAGTAAAACATTCGACAGACTCATGACCGATCATACCTATGACAGCGTCTATTGTATTTGCCAGACTATAAGACGCACCTTTTTACATGGAAGTATGGACTCAAGTTTTGAGTGCTTCTTATGGTCCGAAGTTCACATTAAAATGTTTTTTCAATATGTGAGGTACGACATCAATAGTTGAGATAAAAGTAACTCGAACGGAGACATTAACGGGACGAGTGATAGCACAGAGCGTGAAAATGAACTGAATATCGCTGGGACGAGTTATATTAACAATAGATAAAAATTTTGATCCGAAAGTAATATAAAAATATATTTTTCTAAAAATCTTCTTATGAATTCGAAGTGCATGCTATCTCTCGCAGCGTCTTATTGTGCGAACAACACGCTACTTACAAAGGCAATCCCATCTGTTAGCTGCAAACGCAAAAAGGTCACCATCTTTAGAGAATCTTTCCCCTTGTTTAGCTTATACAATAACTTATATGACATTTTTCGTCCTAGTGATTACACACATCAAACAGCTGACTGCGTTTATCAAATCTGCTGGTTTGTCCTCTTAAACAGCCTAAGCTTATAATTCATTCTTCTGGGCAATTTGTCTTTAATTTCTCAGTACTGTACTGACTACCAGTAGACCGCTTGCCGCTTGACAAAGAGGATCATCAGAAAAATTTCTACATTTCACATTAGTGGTGTACAGGCCTTCTCGATTCTTCTTTTACGAACCAAAAGACACAAAAAAAAGGGATAAAAATTAAGGAAATTTTTAATCTATGTTTGTTTGGGCCGCTGAGTAATTAGATGAATTTTCTCCAAATAGGCGAATGAAAGATTTTAAACTTAGGGTTTATTTCATTCCGATTTTATTGATCTTCAACGCTGTATTTGCACTTGACTGCATATTGACGTCTGTGCGTACAGGTTTTCAATGATCGTTGTTTACCCCAAGCGCAAATCCTACTTCTTAGAGTAGCGCAGAGAGACGTTTGAATTTATGTTAAAAACATGGTAACTGAAAAGTGGAAGCTATTACTTGAAACAGTTTTCACATACGATGATGACGATGTGTTAGGCAAGAAATGGCCCAACAAGCAGGCTTTAGAACATTTAAAATTCGAATATCTTTTAGGGATTTTCGCCTTCCTTTCTAAAATCGTGGACCATAAGGATGAGAGACATTGGGTTAGTGTTAGTGTTAGTGTTGATTTATATATATATATATAAATATATAAATAAAATATATATATATGTATATATATATAAATATATAAATAAATATATATATATATATATATATGTATATAAATATAGATATATAAATATAGATATATATATATATATACACATGTGATACACTTTCATTTATAGTGTTGGTATATATATATATATATATATGTAAGATATACATCAATTTATAGTGTTGTACCCTGAAAGTTGTTCATTGGGCGAAAAATTTGTTTTTCACTCTTATTTTGAATTTTTTGGACTGGGAGAACTTCGGACAAAGTTTTTTGTTTTTTTTTTTGTTTTTGTAGCTGACTAGAAAAGATGGTAATTTTTTGCAAAATAAGAAAGAGAAAACACCTTTCTGCTTGAATGGTATTTTTGTATGGCTATTGAAAGCGTGAATGTTGTTTAGTTGAATGACGAAATGCTTAATAAAAAATATATGCAGTTGTAAACGAAACTATACACATTCGTTTTAAGATAGCCCAATAATGGGAAAGATAATAAGCTTACGCACCTGATGACAATGATGTCAGTTCAACTTTTTAGCTCATTCAAGACTAACTTACTATAAACATTTATTGTTAAAAAAAAAAAAAAAAAAAAAACGAATAAAAAAATGAAAAGAAAATGAAAACGTGATAAAAAAGTAATAAAATATACCTTTGTTTAGTGGGCTTTGCATACCCGCCAATAAGTTCCAGTGCATTTTAAGGCTAACGCTAAGCATATTGTTGCACAATAACTTCGGGAAAGGAATAAAATTTAGTTTTGTTGTTAAGTGGGCTTTGCTTACGCGCCAATAAGTTCCAGTGCATTTTAAAGCTAAGCCGCGTTTTACTGCACACCTGGTTTCAGAGTAAGTGACTACATGAATAAAAACGCAAAAATACATCAAAAAGTGTTCGTCTTTAAAAAGGTCATAGTTTGATTAACAATATTAAGACTCTGCATATCAACGCCGACTGAATCGACTGAAACGACTGTAGACACACTGCCGCTCTTCTTTTCTTTATACGAGGAACGATAGTCCGCTCTTTTGGGCGAATGAAAATTTCCGTCGTATATGTTTTTTGTAGTCGTTAGTCACGACATCTTATGACGAGTACGAAGGTGGGTACAATTGTTGTTGGAAACGACCGAAGTTATCTGCGTATCCGTGAGAAAAGCACGTAAATACGCAACAGGGAGCATAGCGCTCAATATAACTACGGCGGGTCTTTTCAAATGGAGTCAATCCTGGTCCAGGGGGTGATGCAATATTCGCTTCTTCTTGGACTGAGCACGAAGATAGCTTTACTACGTTAGGCCTTAAACACATTAGTTCATGCGAGAGCGCGTTTTGTACGATCTCGTTAAAATTATATATATGTGATGTCCTTATATATATATATATATAAAAAGGGAAACCCATCATCTACTAACACACGTTTTATTAATCAAATTGTACAGATGCGAAAGGATCATGTGCAACCTACTTGAAAGTTAAATTTGTTTGTCTTCACGTCTTGCTTGCACCTTTCGAGCTACGTAATTAAAGAGCGCCTCTCTGCTGATGACAAAATAATTTTGCATTTGCGTAAACATTTGCTTGCCATGCCGAGTGTAAGGCATTGCAGGGATATTTTTCTTGTTTTTTTCTGTTAAAAAGGGGATGGTCTGGGTGGCACTTGCACAAACATACTCAATTTAGAGAAAATGTGTTAAAATTTATTTAATGGCAGTCGTCTGATCCTTGAGTTAATTTCGATAGCAATAATAAGGAGAGTAAACATGTTCTCGATGGCAGAATCTTCCCAAAATTTTTCTGTGTTTTAAATGTTTATTTAACACATTTTTCGTAAGACAACAACTGTAACGTAACAAAATCCACAACACTCATAAATATTAAATAAAGCTAAGAGGAGCTTAGAAAAATAAATGTAAAATGTTTAAAGAAAGCCCAGAAGAGTTTCTTTTGTATATATATATATATATATATATATGTATATATAACACAGCTGTGCTTTCAACTGAAAATTAATAAAACGAAAAAATAACAACAACAATAGTAGCAATAATGAAAAAACCACAATACATAAAATGTTAACTGGTTTTTCATTACTTATATATGTATATATATATACACACACATTTACTTTACTTTGTACGTGTATTTTTGCTTAAAGAAAAATATATTTTGACAAAGTCTACTAAAAAAGTAAATACAGATGTTTTAAAGAAAAAAACAAGAAAAAAGATCCTCACTTTTTCAGATATGAGTTTATAGAAAATAACCCCTTCTTTTTAAGCAGCTAGTTGTGGTCATACATTGAGGAAATCAAATAAGAAGAAGAAACCTAAATTTAACTACCAGTGGGTAGTGAATTTTTTATATTCTTCTAGCAAATATTTGGCAATTGGTCCCTAAATGGTCAGCATGGCACGTTTCGGGAAAATATTTTTTTTTTACGATTTATAAAAAATTAAACAGCACTATGCCCTTGGGCCCTTGATAGGGTCTTCAATGCAAAAGTCAGTCTTTGGAATTGCGTTCTTTTGGTGGTTTTTTAAAGTTTGGTTGTAAGAGTGCATCACATGTATGAAATCATTCCCTTCTTCCCCCTAAGAGTTCTGCTCCTATCTGAACAGTTGGCTTCGCTGCAAATAGTCTTCGGATTCCCGTTCTTTTGATGATTTTTTTACAGTTTGATTGTAGGAGTGCATCACTTTTTCATCATCAGTTACTGTACCATGCAGGAAATCATTCCCTCTTTCCTCTTAAGAGTTCTGCTCCTATTTGACAGGTTGGTGTTACACAATTGCTTTTCGAGAATCATTC
This sequence comes from Glossina austeni, assembly GCA_000688735.1. Taxonomy (NCBI): domain Eukaryota; kingdom Metazoa; phylum Arthropoda; class Insecta; order Diptera; family Glossinidae; genus Glossina; species Glossina austeni. The sequence continues at coordinate 215,324 of KK502573.1, forward strand.
GCTTCTTGTTTAAATCTTTAGAAATGCTTGCTTTTTTTGCTTCATTTTTCGTGTTTTGCTCCTTATGAGAACTACTTTTCTTAAAGAGATCGAACAACACTTACCGACATAATCGACAAATTCGTCGCAGTTTTCCTGCGGATTTAAATAAGAAAGTAACGCACACACACAAATTTCGATTTTTCGATTCCTTATTCCAGTTATATTGAATGTTTAAGAAAATGATGTGTGTACGTTCGCCTTGTCGAAATTACATATACTCTGGTGTCAGTATTACTTACCTCGTATGAAGCCGTGTGTGAACTTTCAAGTCACTTTGTCGATTCGCACGCACGAAGAAAGCACCACACGAAAGTAGACGCGTAGCGTCAGAAATATTCATCGCGAAAAGAAAAATTTCGTAACCAAATTTTACACCCCTCACCGTCATCTTAAACAACACAAAAAGAGGAAGAGAATTAAATTTTCATATTCTATAATACGGGGTAAGCGCGGCTGGTTTCTTCTATTTTTAAAATAAAAGTTTTTGTCGCATAGGTATGCGGGCGTTATAGGCGTGTCCTTGGAAAAGTTTAAATCACTTCCAAATTCTTTTGCAAACTTGTAGGTGATATCTCCATTTTTGCGAACGGGAGAATATTTACCGCGAACAGTTGCACAGATAGACAGACGGACATATTTAGGTGTATTGCAAATTTGAAACTGGCCAAGAATACAGTTTAGGGGGTTTTTGAAGCTGGTTTCTGCGTCGGTTATGGAAAATTAAATTTTCTTACACTACAATATTTGATAGGCGGGATCAGTTTTTTTCATTTTCATATCGGTGCCACCCCGTCGTCCATAGAACATGCACTAAAATTTTCTTACAATTATCTGCCACAGTTTATGGTACAATGGAGATATTCGCAGTTCACCTGATGCTGGTGGCGTGTCGTTTGACCGATTTCGCCCAATGCCAATACCAACCTGCGTGCAAGAACTTGCAATGTTTTCGACAAATTTGGAGTTCATAGGTTCATTTTCGAGGCCAGGAGAATGTTTACATAAGACATTACATAGGCGGACAGACTCATAGACGGACATGCTTAAATCGATTTAGAATTTCATGCTGATCAAGAGAGGTGTTGACAAAATGCATATACCCCTCCATTGTTCGGTGATGGGTATAAAAAGTGTTTGATAAATATGAAGAAAACTCCACGCCATACCCTCCGTGCTACCGTCTATCTGAATGACGATTGAAATCTGTCTTTACTAACGAAATATATACATTGTGAAAGATCTCTTGAAAACTCTTTTCAATTTACTTAATCAAATTTCCGTAGGACGACATTTCTTCTTTTCTTATTTTCTTTTTTTTATCAAGTTGAAAACATCGATGCATCGTTTTTGAAATGTTTTGTGTTATCTTCAAAGATATGACTAATGAAATGAACCCTTTAACGGAAATATGCACCTGAGTCAATACTAGTGATATAACGCATATATAAAATATATGTACATGAGTCACTCTTATGACTGAATTTGAATGAGTGTGCGATTGACTGACAGACCGATTGACTAACTAACTGACCGGTTGACTTAGTCAACAACTTGAAATGTTTACTATACGAAAATGGCAAAAAGCAATATGAGGAGAGCAAACTTTGTGCTATAGCACAGAGAGAGAAAAAAATGTTGAACCGAAATGAAAAATAAACGATTAAGTAAATAACCGGGACACATAACCGGGACACAGTAAACAGTTAAAATATTTTTTTATTATATTTTTTGTGAATGAAATTTAAGTAAAGAAATGTAAAAATTTTATATAGAAATTTCATAATAATCTAAACACGTTCCGCCCGCATCCGCGATTGGATCCGTCAAATTTGATTGCTTCGATTTTATAAGGCAGGCTGAAGAAGAATCGGCGCGCACAACTCATAAATTATTCAGAACTCGCATTAATAAAAAAAACTAAAAAAAAAACAATTGCTAGAGCAGTGACAACAAGATAATAAATAAACGCTTGCTTTTTGTTTTCTTTCTTCTCGTTTCTAAAGAAGAAGTCAAGTCAAGTAAACAATATGGAATTGTTTTTAATTAATATGTTTAACAATTAATAGTTTGTTGTTGTAAAACAGAATCAAAGGAGAATTAATTTAAAAATGCTGTAGCAATTTCAATACAAAACAAGAAAAGAAAAATATAGATGAGACCTTGAAGCGAATCTTGGATGTCCGCTAACGTGAATGCTATAATTTTGATAAAAATTTTCGTTACAGCGACCTCCTAGATGGCGTTGAAAAATATCAAGTCCATTAAGTCTTCCCGTAAATACAAGTTTGTGTCTGCTATGCGCATACGGTCGCAGGCAGGTCCACATGTTCACAGCAATTCTTTAAGTTAGAAGGGGATTGGTTTCAGCCTCTTCGCAAATTGGATTTATGATTTTTATTTCAAAGCTTGAGCCTTAAGTACCTTCATATTTGCAACCCAAAATTTCCAAACATGACGAAACCGACTCAGAAGCTTACGTTGATTAATATATATAATGGAATCATGTGAGTATGTGATCAACTTGGTATGACGGTTATAAAATTAAATAAGAAAACTACGTTAGCCTTAAGATTAATATGAGACACGTTTCAATATATTTGCTGTGGCTGTTACTGCATTGTAACTGGTTACGTAAAGTACGTTGATATAGTAATAGTCGAATGCATGGAGCAGGCCATGCCAGATGTAGCCCCCGAAGCAAATATATCTTGACGAAAGTTAGTCCCTCTTGGTTGGTCCAAAGGCAAGAGTGACTATACCGCGTAAAGTAAGGCTAAGAGCTTTATAGTCCAAATTTAAGCTTTACGGGGGCAGGAGCCCACTGACAAAGTCACGAGTACCTGCGGGTTGATGTGCCTGCATTGGTGTATTGCAGATTGGTGCTTGCCAAAGTCGTTCGCGGGGAAGCTGACATACTTCCATACATGTGAAAACCCCGGTGGAAGCTAGCATGTGTAATGACCAGTTTGAACGCAGCAGTTAACCAATGTGGGCATTCTGACACTGGTGGGCGCTTCGGGGGCTATCGTGATGGCTGTGGTCTTCATCATTCCTAAAGCGAATAATTAGAGGTAATGATAGTCCTCAACACTCCACAGAGTGGGTTAATTGGGCCATACACAATAAATGGATCTGGTTTCTCCAGCTGCAGTCGAGACCCCTAGTTTATAAGGCTTGTCTAACTGTCTGAAGAGCGTCGGTTATGGACATTCCGTGTACCGTTGGGCGCCGTGAGGTGAGGTCTTGTACCAGGTACTCACGTTAAACTAAGGGAACATTCATATCTGCTGTAGCTTGCAAATTTTAGATGATCGCAACTTTTTTGCCCAGGTTGCTTTGGCACTTAGATACGGTAAGTGGGTCCGGTCTCTATATCGAACTTTAGGCTCGAATTAAGATAAGAACATTTAGACTAACCTATTCAACAAAAGATCGACTGAAAAGCGTAGCTCCAATCAGGTTAAAACGTGTCCCTAGAAAGAGTGCTCAGTGCAGTTAGTTGAATGCGTTACATTCAGAAGTGCAAAATCAGTACACCCTTTATTTATTTAGGCGATGTGTATAAAAAAAAATATTTAAAGCATTATTGAAATAAATGTATGTTTATGGCTTTGATATCTGTGCTTAGATAATATTGCATAACCAAGAGTATATAAATTATCTAAATAGACAATTGATAAAAGTAGGCCATAATAAAGGGTAATGTATAAATGAAAAGGAGAGCGAGAAGGGAAGTTTCATCATGTTCTTCATCTACACGCAATTTACGATAGTGTGCTTTAGTATCGAGTAAATACACGTATGAACATCACGTCGTAT